>JASCZW010010453.1:0-36656 GCA_034211315.2 Aedes japonicus
TAAAAATTTTCGAACTTTGCGCCTTATTCCGTTTGTAAGGATTTGTACAGAATCTTCAGGCCGTGATTTTTGCTGTCAAGTTCTGTTTGTCGTTGTGAGTTGGAACTGTTTTTATTGTATAAGACATCAGCCCCAAACACTGCACAATGGGGAAAAAATGGACCCAAATTCCCAAATAAAGGCTGATTTACACTTCGGGAAAATCATCACGGGGGTTTCAAACGGGATTTGGTTCGGGAAATTTTCCAGTTGACATTGCTTCACATTTTTCCACAATCAATTACAAGCTAGTATGGCCTCTCAGGTTTTGCATATTGGTTGCATTTGTGTGAGTTTTTTTTCAGAACCAACTTTTTCTTTTCGTATTGCGGAATATACGATTTTGAAGAAAATTCCATCAAAACATCCAAGTGCTTCCAACACTGACAGATTTATTCAAAGACGATGCAATAATCAGGGACTCTGCGTCGCTGTCAACCACATATATAGGGTGACTGGTAATTGGTGCTACACCCGAAAGGAGGAAATAGAAGACCTCATTTGCAGAAAAATAATGTATGGCAAGGTGTGTCGTCAAATTTTTCCTTACCGAGTTATTGAACATTTAATTCTGCGTTGCCAAGCGACAACACCACTTTTTGCTCGGGTACTTAAACGAGTACGAATTGCATGCTTGACTTCTATGATCAACCTTTATTTACTAACAGCTCGATTCAATTGGCGTTACAGGCTTAGCTTTCGGATGGATTTCATCATTTTCTGTACCGTCCAGTGTCTCATTTAAATGTAATGAAATGTTTATTTTCATGTGATTTATTCATATTCGGAGTTACTTTAGATGATTTTCGAAATGGTTGCCATCCATTTGAATGCACAGCACAACCTTGCGCGTTTCTCTACTTCCGTTGTAGTCTCTACAGCAAGTTTGTTCTTCTCTTACCTGTACACTGGCTTGGTAAATTCTTTCCACTAACACTTCCTCAGTGGGAACTGTTTTGAAATAAAATAACTCCTTCATTCCAGCCCACAAGTAAACGTCGAGAAGAGTTAGATCTGGCAAACTAGCTGACCATTCTGTTGGCCCCCGCGTCCGAACCAGCGTTCTTCATATTTTTTGTTTAAAAATGATAATGCGAAGGGCAGCCATCATATTGAAAAACCATTCTTCTTCTGTTCTCTTCTGGAACATCACGTAGAAGTTCGGGAAGTTGAAAACTGCATCTTTTGCGTCACAAATCATGTTCACACAGTATGACGATCAATCAAGCTTGATGTCGACTACTACGATTACCAGAGGACTGAAGCAGGCGTTAGTTCTTGAAGCCTGCTACTTTTGGTGTGGCGCTAGTGACAATTTGAACATTTTAAGCTCGGTTCACAGTGGATTATAATTTCTTATAATATTTCTACTATCAACCTACTAGTATCAGTAATGTAGATAAAACATTATTATACCTGGCTGATAAACAATGAAAAAATACTATCGTTGTGATAATCACTGTAGTAAGTACAACACGGAAGACTTTACTCTCGAATCAAATTAACGAAAATTATGCCAACTTCCACCGCGTATATTGTGTTTGCTGCCTACAGCCTTCAAGAAAACCGAGTTGTCAAATTAGCACCACACGCAGCACCAAATTTTCGGTTTCACGATTGTTGTTCGTGGATGACAGCCGCTTCAGTCCTGTGACGATTACATTGATTGTTGTCATTGGCAATGACGGCGCCGCGCATGTAGTCATTCCAATGCAAAATCCCATTTGTATCTGTCATCGTGTGCGTGACGCACACAAACATCGTTTTGCTCGCTTCTTTGCACACAAAAACAGCACCGCGGCGCCGTCAAGGCGAATTGCTTCGCTTCTATGGCCGTGCAACGTTTTGAGATTTTTATGAATACCCGAGCAAAAAGTGGTAAAACGACCCACCTTGCCATACAATTTTTTGCTGCAAATAAGGGCTACTATCACCTTTGTAACACCAATTACCAGTCACCCTGTAGATGCACCAGCACATGATTTTGACAATTTTAAACATCTGACAACTGAAAACGACAAAGATTTTGCAATAGAACCTAACTGACAAACGTAAACAATTGCTTCTCCTTGAATTTGTCGATCTTGCCTCATTAATCTACCACAGCCATTTCGAAGAACAAGAGTCCTATTTGATTGAATTGGAAGCTTACATGCTGCGTAGATTTAGCATTATGCTAAGTTTACAGAAGAAGTTATTGTTTACATTTGTCAGTTAGGCCTCAATGAAAAATCTTTCTCGAAATATTTCCCATCAAAACAAATCGATCAATCCCAAGGCATGGACAAACAAATCAACTAATGGCCCAAACACAATGATAACGGAAACGGAAAACAGCAAAGCCCGATCTGAGTATGCCTGCTTGTCGTAAAGAAAACAGGCTAGATCCAAGCCGATTCGAATTGGACAAATCGAAGTCATTTGCAGCAACTGTCAAAATTGCCGTTTTCCGTTCCGTTTCCGTTATCATTGTGTTTGGACGGTAACTCTTTCACACTCGCTTCTTGTCCTATAATGACTTGGTGATACGCACATTTGAAAGTGTTGAATGTTAAAAAGAACAGTGTGTATTATTCGTCCTAACCATGATACTGGAATTCATGTGAGCTACAGCGAAATCCTTAATGATTGATTTTGTTTTGTTTTTGGTTTTATTCGAATTTAAACTTGCAAAATACGCACGGAAAAAAATCGGAATTATTTGTTCCCACCGAAGAAATAGTGTGTAGAGATAAATTTTAATTCCCGGAGTAGATCCCGCGGTTGGGTTTACACTTCAGGAAATTTGTATTTTTTGTGTAGACATTATTCCTGCAACGGGTATTCAAACCCCGGGCTCCATTTAAAACATAGGCACCCAAGTCCCGTGACGCTGTTCCCGAACTGTAAACCAGCCGGGCATACGGGATCAAGTCCCTATAAATTCGAAGTTTTCTGAGCAGAAATCTCAAATACTTTTGGGACTTCAGGGGTGAAATTTTCAAGAATCGTTTGCTCCACTGAGCATCCATTTGTTAGCAATTTGAGCGTTGTTTGTTTTGGTTGGTTTGTAGTTTTTAGTTTCAAAAATCACGAAGTGATAATTAACCTTACCTAAAAAACATATGGAAAAAATACTCCTTCCAGTTTCAACCTTAACAGCTTTAACTGTAAACCAGCCTTAAGATTTTCTTGAAGGAAAAAGCGCTAATAAATTGGCGTTGTGCGCAGGTTTGGTGTTGTGTAGAGGACAGGAAGTGGCTCGTTTTGCCCCTATAGTTGCAATCTCCGCCATTTATGTTGACTGAAAATGCATATATTTTACACATCATATTTAGAAACTTAACAGCAGGGATGGCAGATATTTTTTTCAAGTATCTGTGATAAAAATTTGAAATATCTGGGAATGTATGCAAAAGTATATTATTTTTTAAAAAATTAGACTTCTTTCAACGAGTAGACGTAATAAGAGAGCGAGTTATGTCATTTTTGCTATATGTGTGATTATGTAAACGTTTCTGCATCTTTTTCTTGGATTGTAAGGACTTGGATTGTATGTTTCCTCCTGAACTTCAGTCACAATTCCTCATGAACTTCCTGGCAGTCACTTCTTATTTTCTTCGAAATTCACATTTAAAAACCCAACCTTACTCTCCAGCAACATTTTGTAAGTTTTTTTCCTGAACATAGTTACTTTCTAAACTTCTGATAAGTCCCATCCTGAACTACGAGAAAAATTTCCGCAAAACTTTAGGAAAGTACTCTTCAAAATTTCTTGGAAAATCTTCTTAAAGTTGTAAGAAGTTTCTTCCTGAAGGTAAGGGAAGATCTTTTCTGAACTTCCGAGATGTTCTCCTCTGAACCTCAGGGGAGTATTCTCCTGAACTTCGGGGAAGTTTGTTCCTGAATTTCTGAAAAGTTCCTGCTTGAACTACTAGAAAGCTCCCCCTATACTTCTGGATAGTTTCTTCCTGATTTTATCAAAAGTATCTACCTGAACATCTACGATTTTCTGAAATTCGAGAAGTTCTCATTCTGAAATGCTGGAAGGTTCGATTCGAAACTTTAGGGACGCTCTCTAGCACTTCTGGGTAGTTACAACTAAACTTTTGGTTTCTTCAAAACTTATGTACTTCTGAGGAGTTCTTTACTGAATTTTTGGAAAAAAAACCTTCTTGATCCTACAGGTCTTCTTGAGCTTATTCTTTCCAAACTTCTGATTGGTCCCATACTGAACTGCGAGGAAATTTTTATTGAAACTTTGGGAAAGCCGTCTCCAAAATTTCTAGGAAAATTCCCTAAAATTTGTTCTTGAAGTTTCTTTCTGGACTTCTGAACTTTTAAGAAGTTTTCGCCATAACTCTGAAGAAGTTTGTTCCGAAACTATTGGGAAATTTGTGCTCAAATTAGGAAGAATTACCCCCAATGCTCCTGGAAGGGTTAATTCTGTTCTCTCTAAAGAATTTTGAGAAAACTTTATTCTGAAATTTTGAAATGTTCTCCTCTGAGCTTTGCAAAATCTGCCTAGCCCTTCCTGAGGATTATTTTTCCTGAGAAATTAAAGGTAGTGCCCTTCCTGGTTAGTTCCCGTCTGAAATTTGGGGAAGTTTTTTTTCTGAACTTCTTAGTAGTTCAATCTTGAATTTCTGGGATGAACTCCAAAACCTCTGAAAAGTTCCTAACTTCAAAGAAGTCCTCTTCTCTCCACTTCGAAGCTCTGATAAGGTTCTTAGTGAAGTTCTGCCCTGAAATTCTGGTAAGTATGATCTTGAACTTCAGTAATGTTCGGTCCTGAATTTTTGAAGGTTCTTGCTTGGACTGCTTGCTCCCAATACTTCTGAGAAGTTTCTACCTGACCATCGGAGAAGTTTTTTTTTTTTTTGAGGAAGTCTTCCTCGGGAATTATCTTGCCGAAGCTTTGGGAAGTCGTCTTCTAAACTTTCCAGGATGTACCCTAAATTGTGGGTATTTTCTTTCTATACTTCTAGGAATCTAGGACTAATTCAGGGATATATTTCTATATCCCTAGCACAAATATACTGAAATGATGCTTTTAGTAGTACTTTGGAAAATTCAGAGTTTTAAGATTTATTTCAATAGCTCAGAACTTTTACTGTTGTTCTGTCCCCGAGTGGCAACCGACTGGGCTTTAGTGCAAATACTCAGTAACCCCTTTTTACGGTAACTTTCTCAAATATGATTTGTATTGTTGTGAACTTTGATTTTCGTTGTGACTTAATGGCAAAGGACCAATATTACCAACGCTTTGAAAATAATTTTTCGCATGGGATTGAACACTACCATAAGTAGGGACTCCATGTTACCCTCAGAAAGGGCCTATACGATACTTATCTGCGGGCCCATTGTGTCTCCAAGTGGCCCACCGCCTTCGTATCTTCAAGGATTACTACTTTAAATGATACCTACGATATTTAAAAAAAATCAACAAAGCTTCTTATCGTATCTACAATACTGTTTTAAATCCAAACTTTTGAAATACCTTTTATTTGAAACATAAAAAAATTTAAATTTCTATAAAAGTCTGCAACATAAATAAAATGTCTGTTAAATGTATGTGTCGTTGGAAAAGTCTGCAAATTTACAGACATGTCTGTAAATATGGCATCCCTGCTTAACAGGGATAATTTCATGTTGTGTCTGGCCCGTTTTACCCTAATTCATCCCTATTCTTTAATTTTTCTTGTTACTTTCCGAACAGCAGCAATTGTCACAAATGATTCTCGAACATTCCCCAGGAACGCATTCTCCAGAATATCGTTTCCATGAATGCACCATTCTCCAGAAAAGATTATGAATTAATTTATTATTACTTTTTATCCGCTAGTAGTAGATTTCAGTTTTAAATGACATAAAAGCTGGAATCCCTCCGTGTGTAAATAGCTGTAACTGTAATTTTAAATTAAGGCTCTTTTCCGTTAGTTTTGGTGAATCGTATGTTGATGGCGTCAACGCGCCTCGAAGTTTAATGTTCATTGACTGTCTGTCAATTTTAGTTTGGTGAAACTAAGACTAGGCGGCACTGATCTTCTAACGGTTTGCTTTTAAAAATAAAGTAAATTGGGGGGGGGGAATGTTCGAGCCTGGATGTCTGGTCTCCTAGCATGCCTCATCGCAAATAACGCATATACTCTGCGGAAGTAGACATCTCTTTTTGCTGGAAAAATAAATTCCGTAAAATACCATGTCTTTTCCTTTCAACAGTCCATTTAGCTTGTTATGGTATCTTAAGATTGCATTTTAAGTCCGATGTATGTTGTTCAATAGATGGGACTTCATTGTCCATACTGTCTCACTCTGCGAGTGGGATCGTTTTTTGCCGATGACGTAATTGCTTTCTTTCGAATTGCAGCAAACCCTTCGGGCACTTCTTGTGGGTCCAAGAAGGCCAAGGCTTGCGTCTGTCGGAAGGTCATTTGCATTTTGGTATCCTTGGCGTACTTTCCAGTCAACCAAACTTACTTACCAGCTTTTGGAGCGATGAAAAAATTAGTGGTGGGTTATATCAGGGATACAACCACAAGGTTCCCGTAGGCCCGCGTTGGTTTATAGGTATAACAGTATCATCTATTTTTTTTTCTCTTTATTATGGTGACTTTTAGCCTCCTGGGCTAGTTCGTGGCCTATAGTATCATCTAATTTATACGTTTCATTACACATATGGTTTGTTACAATGTTATTAAAGTAGTTCTATAATTTTAGTGTGGACCCGTCTTTTCTTATGAATTTTGCTCCATATTGCACTGTCGTGATCCTCATCATTCTAGGCCATGCTATTCAACGCTAGTATACAGCAAGCGAGACGAACCAAAATGGTTTCCTCTGTTGGCCGGCCTTGCAAGATTCTGTCTCCCATACCACAACCATGCGGACTGTGGTGGGTGGCTCGTGTCGAAAACTGAAATCATTTCGATTCATCTCGTGTACTATATACTACCGTTGATAGCATAGCCTTGAATGAAGAGAGGTACGAAAATACAGTACGAAGCAGAATTCTAGAGAGAGGACGAGCCTCAGTTATAGAATCAGACATCGGCAATAAAGCAAAATAATTTTGCAGCGGAGGGGTTTGGCAAGTTCTTTATTCATAATGGAATGAATTACTAAATTAAATAAAAAGAAGAAAATTTGAACCATTTATTACCCGTTTATGAGGACCCGAATAGGGAAAAATATATTTTCAACCTGTTCATACGAAGATTTGTATGGGAGCAAAAGTAAGTCATTTTTACGTAAAAAAATTGAACTACTAATACTAATAGCACTTAATTGTAATTTCAATGCAAACATTTTGAAAGTTTTTCTGATCAAATGGTGTATGAATCAAGTCACACAATGTTCAGTTGAACGAGAGTTATTAGTTTTCAAAAACCTTTTACTTTTGCGTATCGCTCTCACTTTTAAAATTGTTGAAATGACAACCCGCATAGAAAAGAGAAACGTAGTCCTACGTTAAAAAAAATCTAAATCAATCTCGTTGTCTCTCCTTTTTTTTTTTCCAAAAGTTTAAACGCTCTTTTGTATATGGCTTCAGCTTTATCCGGACGCAAAATATGTACAAAGGGTGCAAATGTTCAGTTTAGGCTTCAGCCGATCTACTATTATTGAAAATATAGCAAGTTTATTATTATGGAAATATCTGTCAAGCTCGAAGCTTACTTATCATACCTTACCAATCAGACCAAGGCCGGTGTGGTGGCTTTACACAAAAGTTGATTCCATTGTAATCGGTCCATGGCTGTACCTCTCACGCCTCGCTGTCTGCGAAGGGTCCGCAGGTCGCTTTCTACTCGATCGATCCACCTTGCTCGTTGCGCGCCTCTTCTTCTTGTACCCGTCGGTTCGTTTTCGAGAACCATTTTCACAGAGCTGTTGTCCGATATTCTTACGACATGCCCAGCCCATCGTAGTCGACCGATTTTTGCGATGTGTACGATGGGAGGTTCTCCCAGCAACTGATGCAATTCGTGGTTCATTCGCCTCCTCCACGTTCCGTCTTCCATCTGTACTCCACCGTAGATGGTACGCAGCACCTTCCGTTCAAAGACTCCAAGGGCGCGTTGGTCCTCCACTAGCAATGTCCATGTTTCGTGGCCGTAGAGAACTACCGGTCAAATTATGTCTTGTAGATGGTCAACTTTGTGGTTCGGCGAACTTTGTTCGATCTTAGCGTTCTTCGGAGTCCAAAGTAGGCACGATTGCCAGCGATAATGCGCCTTTGTTTCTCTCTGCTGGTGTCGTTATCGGCGGTCACCAATGACCCCAGATACACGAATTCGTCTACTACCTCGATTTAAGTCGTTTACCATGATGCGGTATTTACAATAGCGTGTTCCGCGTCACGTCGTGTCGGTTGTCAACGACAACGTTCAGTACTAAAACGCCTTCATGACGCTCATGATGCTTTTACCGCACAATATAGCGTTAATAATGCGTCGGCGTCAGTCCAACTTATTTTAATTTAAATCATGTAAGTTGCCTTATATTATTTATTTGAAATAATTTAATAGCAAACTAGATGCCCTGGCGATTGCTGTCACGCCTCTACCTCAATTGAACTTGTCAAATGCAGAGCGCTGTTTGGTCACAGCACTCTAGATTAGTTTGAATGCACGTGGTCCCATATTACACCATCTTTCATTATTTTTACAATTTCAAATTGGTTCATTGTTGTAGAATCCCTTGGTCCTAAATGCACCTTGCAATACATTCTTGCGCTTTTGGGTACTAGAATCTTAGCTTTTGTTTTGATTCGCTGTGTTATTTTGGCAGAATATTTTAGAATGTGTTCGTGTGAGTTAGGGGCGAATCGTGAAGCTTAGGACCGAGCTTGGGACTGATTTTTGTATTCCGGCAGTCAAGCGAACTCAATTCGAACATAGGTGATATCGAGATACACTGCAATTCGACCAGTTGCAAATGATTTCAATTAAAACTCGTACATTACAATTTTAAATTTTTTTCCAGGAAATTTCTGAGACACATATTCTTAGTTTATGTTAAAGAAGATTTTATAAATTCATAATTTATCAAATATTTAAGTTTATTCTGACTTTGCTTGACTGCTATTAAACCGAATATTAGTTTTGGCAAAGTTGCCAAACTTGTCAAGTAGAATTTGGTGTAAAGACCTGTTTTCAAGCATACTGATACTATTTCAATGCTGTTTTCTAAGGTTTCTTCCAAAGGGAAGAACCACTCATACGTCTAATGTACACCGATCTGGAAAGGTTGGTGCGAATCATCATCGGTCGAGTTAATAAGTTCAACTTCCAGAGTACCGTTTAGACAATTTTGAGAACTTGCTACCTGCTGAAAACATGTTTTTGTTGGGGTTGATGCAATGACAGAGCTGGCCAAATTGAAGGAGATCGATAAACTCCACTTTTCCAACGATGCAAATAAGCATTACGTTGCTGCATGTAATCAAAAAGTCTGGTTTGCAGAACTCGTTTCTAAAATATTGCCAATGCCTGAACCCACCAGCCGTCGCATCCATTGAAAGTTCCAAGTATATTGCAAAAATCGCCAAGTTACTTCCGATTCACATCAACTATGATCGTCTTCTTGGCGAATGGAACTTGTTAAAATTCGAGGTGCTGACCTCGGGTACAGAGTACAGAATATAAATATAGAGAATAATAATATTGGAACTACTGACTAAGGGCATCTTCAACGGCGATCCAAATCGAGGATTGGATTTATTTTTGTTTTATACTGGATCTATTTTGCATCATTTTAAATCTGGTATATGTTTTATAGTCTGTGATAATCATTTCGAATGCAAAATGGTATTAGTTATTACTCGACAGTAGCACTTAGGGTGGCGATTAACGCAGCCATATATTGGGCCAACGCGGCATTTATGTTGCATTTCCAAGGTGACTTAACTGCTTGATAGGTTGCGTACAGACGCTGGAACTGCTTATTGGTTACCTGGGTAGTTGTCGCAGTAATGTCCAGGAACTCCTGGCTGCCGAAACGCAGAAAGCGCTTCCGTCGTAGGTTAACGGGTCAGCTCGGGTAGTCCTGGAACAGCTTCTGATGATCGGAACGGAAATCACGGTCGATGTTGGGCGTCTTCCAGGACGTGACTTTTCTGTTTCGACTCCTGTTTATCCGCTGCCAAACTACAAATCACCATTATCTAATATCGCTTTAATGAAATGCATGCATTCACACATTCCACATTCAACCTAACGAAAAACAGTCCAGGCAAAATCGCCGGTTGAAAGTAACAATTGTAGACAATGACCAAATCGTAAATTTCTTGGAAATGCCAGATTGCTAACACATATATCCACCTACCGATGGAACTGTAGTAACTCCTCTACTGTTTTGCTTCTATTTCGTTTGAGAGCAGGCAGATCCCAGAAAAATACGCCAGATGTCATTGCTTTACAAATGTTACTTCCGATCTTTGACTATTTTGTCTATGAGTATTCTTTGTCGTGAGCTAACGATGCATTACTAGCATTAAAATATTTGTTCAAACTCAATCAATGGCAAAATGTTTGAGGAAAACCTCGATCTTTGAAAAAACCTCTGATCTCGAATTGAATAATTCAGCAGATGACAGTTGTTGGCGGGTTCACAACAATATACAACACCGCGCAGGGAATGCCAGGCTCGCATTTTGGCTGGTCCTGATCAAGTTTTGCTGATGCAAATCGGCTTGAAATTAGTACAAAATAGACCACCATGAAGATGCCCTTACTTGTATAAATAATAAGAATAAAAATAGTACAACAATCCCAGCATCATCCATTTCCCCATTCACTTCCAGGCCACACATTCCAGTTAACGATCATCAACATTGCGACGGCGTGCGAAATCTGCCAGCAGTTCTCTCCTCTGGCCAATCGAGCGTGATTGCAAGTGTCCTGAACTTCCACGACAACTCCACAACTGAAACTGATTCCCGTTTTTCTCCCCCTCTTCAACCATAGGTCTGCCAAAACTGTCGCTAACGTGCCACAAGCGGTGCCACCTGAGTCGGTTGCCCGCAGCAAGATAGCGGCACGACGGTGCCCGCGGGCTGGTGGGTGGTAACGGGAGCGGAGCAGCACCGGCATCGAAAGCGGCGCCGGGGGCCATCCGACGAAACTCGTTCGGCGTTCCACTGACTTAGGTGCTGCGTGCCGAAGTGATGGCCAGATCCGCAGCTTGAACAGTCATGATGACAATGCACGGGTTGTACTCGGAGGGAATCTACCGAAGAAGTGAAGCCGCTCCCGAAATCAAGGAACCGAAGGCGAAATATCGGACCGGGCGGCAGGCGGATCGGAAAGCCTACAACGTGCACGTGCTGACGAATGTGTTGAAGTCATTTTTGAGGGAGATGCCGGAACCGTTGTTGACGTTCGATAGGTACGATGATTTTCAGGGCGCAGGATCGTCGATGCGAACGATCAGGTGCAAACGCTGCTGTCATTGATTAAGAAAATCCCACCTGCTCATCATTGTCTGCTGGAGAGGTTAATTGTCACTTGGCATTGGTGGCCAAACTGGAGCAGTACAATCGATGTCGGCGAGTTCGTTGGCCATCGTGTTTGCACCGTGTCGTTCTGAGGACAAACCGATACGTCCCGGCGCAGGACAGCCTGAACGACATCAAGGCAGACCAAGTGCATGGAAACGTTGATAACGCAAGATGTTGAACGTGAAGAGTACCCTGGCAGATATCGGACAGCTTACACACGGCCACATTACTCGTCCAGCTACTCTCTGAGAGGACAGTAAGGTGTTTACGCAAGAGGAAATGGCCTCGAACCCGAGGGAGTTGGCGGAACTCTCGAGACGGAAACGGAAGAAATGCTACTGGAAGGACACATCCAGGAGATTAAAGAAAGAAGGCCCTTCTGACGTCAACGTTGCCGAGTTTGGCCTGGGCCAGCTCGGACGATGACCTTCTATCAACGGACCTGGACGGCGAAGGCGGAGTGCTAGACGATCTAAGTAGTAGCAAGGACAAAGATCTGGACACTAGCTATAACAACGCGATCAGTGATAGTGGAATATCGATTCGCTAGCCAGCTCACCGTCGGATCACGGCAGTAACGTAAGTCTCAACAACGACGTACCATCGGCTGCTGAGCTGCGATCTACGGGGAGATCAGCACGATTACTTCCATAAAGTAGGTAAAACGAAATCTTCTTTCCCACCAAACGCTAATCGATCGGGAAGCACTTCCTGAAAAGCGGTAGTCCAAGTGGTTCCGCAACCACGCCACAATCTCCTACCACAACAATTGCCACCTCGTCTTCGTCCCCTTCCTCGTCGATGATCAAATCGGCAGAACGGAAGCACCAGCAGCGTTAGCAACCACAGCAGCAGCACCATCACCTCCAAACGGTCTGACGGACTCGTTATCTGATGGTCACCTATCGACGGGAAGGCGCAACCGGCGGTTCCACCGGATCTACCGAGCTCCATCGCCAAAACCCATCGGCATGCGTAGCATTTCAGTGGCTACGAGCCGTCGTCGTTCATCTCAGCGGAGCCAACTCTGCTTCATCGCAAAAATCTTAATCCAGCAATCGCCTCGATTCCGATAGCCAGTTCGTCCTCATCTGCGCTGAAGGACGCCAACAATGAACTGATCAAATGAGCCGGCGAATGTCGGGCAGTCGGCGCAGACAGCAGCGGAGGTGTGGTGGCGGCGCCGGCCCAGGAGGTGCCAGTCCATCGTCTAGCGCTGGCAATGGAAACGGCGATGATGAACCGATTATGGCCCAGAACACGAAGACAGCCAATTCGATTGAAAATTGCAAAACAATCATGTCGCTTAGAGAGTCGCTGTCTAGGACTAGTTCAGCCTATAAGTTCCTTAATTCTTTTTCTTTTCGTTTCATTATGATTTTTCTGTGTTTTTCTTTAGTCTAAAGAAAACGATTAAACAACGGAGATATTGTTTGTTGAAAATGTGAGGCAAGCTCGTTACAGAAGAGAAAATCAAGTCGCGTTCAGTTTTCCTTTATGTGTAACATGTGTACTATTATAACGATGATCGATCATTAGAAATTCCCATTTATAATGCGAGATTCGTTGAACAGCTGAATTTATGGCTGGGAGAGTGAGTGTACGTGGCGAATCGTGATCAACCCGTAAAATATACTGTGTAGGAACATGGATGGTGTTCGGTCGGAGCGTATTTGGTATACTGATGGGTAGTAATGGCATTGGCTGATGAAATAAAAACGACATTGTTGTTACAACTCATTGTCTGTTGATACAGCACAGTTTGTTAAACAAATAATATCATAATATTACGACGTACGTATAGTTAGGATCGAATCATAAATCATAAACTGTAGCAACAATGGACACATTACAGATTATAGAACACCCACGCCGAAAACGATCGAATGAACAATAGCCAAAGCCTTTTCAAAACAAACTTACTGCCTATAAATGCCGATATCTGTTTTGCCTGAATTGCATCCCAGTTATATTATCGGTTGTAACTTCTGCCTGACTGTGCAATGTAGAGTTTCAAATGCCTGACAGCTCTGTCAAAATTGCCGTTAGTTCGTCTCTCTGAATGATCTTACCTCTTCACTTGCGGTTCTCATTACACAGGTGCCATTCTATCGATATCACTCGCCTACATACGAGGCAGATAAATCATCTCCCATCAGGATGCCATATTCACAGATTACGTCTGTGGGGACCTTGCACTCGAAACTCCAGATGCCGACATTTAGCAGACATTTCCTATTTGCGTTGCAGGTTTTAGTACTTTGACATTTTAAAATTTCACAAAGGTACCATGAAATTCAGATTTAGACGAGGATCAGTAGATGCGGCAGAGTTTCTTGGTTGAAATATCTTAAAATATAGGCAGACATTTGGGTAGAGTCTCTGAAGAAACAGCAGTGGCCACTTCAATGGACCTGAGGGTAGCAGCCCATGCTTTAGTGGTCATGTTATAATATTGTCTCATATTGTCACAACGAAAATCAAGGTTCAGAACAATTGAAGAAATCATATTCTGAGAAACTTAGAGACTCTCTCGAGAAAATGGTCAGGTAGCCAAAGTATTACATAGCATAATGCAAAGAAGCAGTTTTCAAAGCTAGAGGCGAAACTGCATTGCTAGAATAAAGATACTAAAATTTCAGAGAAAAGAATGAAACTTCAGAGATATTCGGGTACTTTAGCTCGAATATCATACATCTGAAAACTTCAGTTCTGAGCTCACTTGACTTCAGAGTCCAGGACCTTTCCTGGGAATTCTCTGGGCGGGACCATCCAGAAGCCTGAGTCAAGCTCAGGAAATCTCCTAGTCTCAGGAAGAAACCTGGCCAGGAGAGGGCACTGTCTGCTAGGGCCTTCAAAAAAACAGTAAAGAACTCCTCAGAAAGAGACTCTCTCAAAAAAACAAAGTTTAGCCACACAGAAGTGCTAGAGAGCCTCAAGTTCCGAATCAGTCTTCCAAAATGAGAACTTCCTCGAGTTCACGAGGCACCACGAGGCCATGGCAGATTTTCTGATAAAATCAGAGCCAGAAACTTCCAGAAAGGCAGGAGGACTTTGCAGTTCACTAGCTTGTCTCTCACCAGAACACTGTCTCCCAGTTCAGACATTACTCCCTGAGTTGCTCAGAAGAGATTACTATATTCAGAAAGAACTCAGAATTCTCAGAAGACCCCAACAAGTGCCAAGAAGACGGATTTGTACCTGAGAGTAGTTCTCACTTTGGGCAGAAACGTGTCATAATTTATCAGAAGTTTGTAGGTAACTGTTCAGGAAAAAGCATTGCTTGAATGTGTTTGCCAATTTTCCCTGAAGAAAATATGAAGTGAATGCTGAGTCTCATGAGGAATTTGCCTGAAGTTCAGAGGAGCTTCCCAGAACAGCAAAAGAGTACTTGCAGTGGATCAGGAGAAATCCGGAGATAATTGACTGGCCTGGAGAAGCTTGTCTATGAAAAATCATTCATATGACTGGGGGGATTGATTATCATGGCGATGATAACATCACGAAATATACACACACTCATCAATGGTTATTGTTGAATCAAAAAACTGCCGAATCCTTAATAAATGAAAACTTAATTGATCTTAAGACAGTTTCTCGTCTGTTGATGAAAAAATAACAGACTTCATAGAAATTCCAGACATTCAAATTTTGTTACAGACATCTGGAAAAAGATCCGGTATCCCAGCTTCATGCAATCTAATGGATCTAATTAAATACCTGTATGAAAGGATTAATATTGGGCCAAGGCTGATTAAATGCACAGTAATTGCTCCGTTAACTGATGCTTTTGTCTGGGGTCAAGTTAACTGTCAGTCCAGGCGGAAAGAAGACACAACCGTTTAGTTAAAATTTCATCTGGAATTTTACATATCTTAAAATTTTCGTCCATTATCTAAAATGACGTCAAATCGCTTTAATTCAGATTTAAATTGAATTTTTCAGAAGATTTAAAATGTTCGTCCCATAATTTCTACATGGGAGCTGCCCAGATTTATCACTGCGTCTCTGACCTGGATGTACCATACCCAGCCAGCAAATAAACTCAAATCATATTTCATCTGTTTCCTGTTTAATTAATTTTGACTACAATGGTATACCATCTCTCCACGGAAATGCCATCAACACTCAGGTGCGAATCCACTCAAAACTGAGTAGACTAATTTCTAACGAAAACTGGAGGCAACATCTCGTGAGAGAAAAGGATGGCATACAAATTGCATCTCAAAAATTGAGTAAAACGAAGAGGAGTGTTGACATTTGATGTCAAATTATATCGTTCGAGGATATGAAAATTAATTTGTTGTAGCACATTCTTGCTCTACCACGCATATCTGGGGTAGTCTATAGTTTGATTTAGGCACAGTTCAAGATTTTCAATTTGTTTCATCTCATTGAGGCCTGTCGTTTGAATCCATTTTACTTTGTTCTGTTACAACAAATTACTGCCCACTACTGACTAGATTCTCCATATTTCCATGGGAAATTATCTGTCTCCTGACAAATTCCCCATGAGGGGGGGACCGGTTATTTTCATTTAGGCCTGGAGTCGCAATCCAATACAACTGAGTCAGTCATCTTTAATATCTATGCAAATTGCCATGACTTCTTCTAGAACTTGATTATTCCGACAAAGCATTAGGTTCAAATAGTGGCTTTTCCAAATTTCGTGTCATAGTGCCTGTGCATCATCACTGTAAAGGAGTTCGTATGCCGCGTTCTGACGACGGCTTTTTCAGCATAGTTTGGAATTCCATGATTCCATGCCTTTTCGTTATTAGTTTAAGAAACATCAAATAGCCTGGATGAAGTCATACGCTACTCTCATCTACGCGAAGCCCTAAGAGTGACGGTAATTTGTCCGTCTTGACTTCGTCACTGTCACTACCAGAGCAGGCAAGTGGTTTGAACGGTTGGAGCCCATAGATCACTTCAGAGGATCAGCCGAATAGAAACAAAGACCAGAGTCAAGCCGTTATCGATTTATTCAACATTTGCGTTGCCGTGGTTACAAATTTTGTTAACTTTTGCGACCGCTCTCCTTCAGTTCAGTACGTTTTTCGGTACTGACAGTATTTTGACAATTGCGCAACGCCGTATGTTACGTTTGTTCCAGGCATAACCTGTTAAAGCCAGAAAGAAATAAAACGCCATCCCAGGCGTTTATTTCTTTCTAGCTTTAACATACTAGGTTATGCCTGGAACAAACATACAACGTACAGCGTTGCACGAACTATCAAATACTTTAATCCAGTACCGAAAACACGTACTAGACTGAAGGAGTACAACGTTGTACGTTGTATGTCTACCCGAGCGAGTTAAACCAAAAGTTGTAAATTTGTAACCACATCGGCTGTATAAGCCATACCAAAATGTTGAATAAATCAGTCGCCTGTTCTACAACTGACTCTAGCTCTTGACTGCAATATTCGGCTAGTCCAGAAACACTGCATACTCGAAAGAAATTCCAAAAGTAAAGTGATCTATGGCTCCAACCGTTCAAACCACTGCCTGCTCTGGTGAAGTTGATAGTGACGAAGTCCAAAGGTTGGATAGTTAAACTAAATTACCGTCACTCTTAGAGCTTGCATGGAGATGAGAAATTATTTGCTTCTGACAAACTTCATCAAACTATTGATGTTTCTTAAACTATGCTGAAAAAGGCATAGAATCATGGAATTCCAAAACTATGCTGAAAAAAGGCGAAAATCTCGTCCAGAGTTGCGCAGGCACCCACGAACTCCTTTTGCAATTGATGACAGGCTTGGCGACACGAAATTTAAGGAAAAAGCCACTGTTTGCGTTTGAGCCCCTAATGAAAAATCTTTGTCGAAGTGTCAAGTTTTTCCCGAGTTGAAGGGCTTAGATGTAGCTTATTTTGCAGTCCATTGTGCAAAACATTTGACTCAGTTTGTATGGGATTTCGACTCAATTTCGTAAAAAAATTACAATTTTTCATGAAATTTGTCAGGAGCGGATAATTTCCCATAAATATGAGAGGCTCTAGTCTAGTAGTGGGCAGTAATTTGTTGCTAGAACAAAGAAATATAATAGAGAGTATTGATAGTTCCGTTAGAGTACGACAGGCTGTAATTGAAAGATGCCGTTGAAAACGAGCGGAAGGAGCGTTTGAACGGTACTATGGCGGTCGAAGCACATATTCTTTTACAGGCTACCCAGATGCGTGGTAGGCAAGAGGGAGTGTCCCCCTTGACAGCAAATTAATTTTCACTCCTCCTCGAACGTGTATATACCTTTGACATACCCTTGCCACTTTTGACATCAAAATGTCAACACTCCCTCTTCATTTTTACTCAATTTTGAGCACAATTGTGTTACCATCTCTTTTTCTCTCACGAAAATGTTACTCAATTTTCGTTAAAAAGTGGATCTATCAATTTTTGAGTAGATTCACTTTTTACGAAAATTGGGTAACATTTCCGTGAGAGAAAAAGAGATAGTATACCATTGTAGTCAAAAATTGAGTAAAACGAAACGGGAGTGAAATGCTAAATTTTGAAGTTTATTTGCTTTTTAACTGGGTATGGGCGCATCCAGGTTGAAAAAAGAAGAAGACACCGAGTGGTGATAAATCTGACAGCTCCCATGTTAAAGTATAGGACGAACATTTTAAATGCTTCTGAAAAATTCCAATTTAAATCTAATTAAAAAGCGATTTGTTGTCCATTTTTAGATAATGGACGAAAATTTTAAAATGCTTCTTAAAAATTCAAATGAAATTTTAATTCAAGCGGTTTAGGTGTCTTCTTCTTTTCCGCCTGGTTTGTCGCATTGCACAGTTAGCGAGCCCAGTTAAAAGCATCCAGTTAGGCGAACAATTGCTGTGCGACACAATGTCAGCCTTATTCTGCGTGGCGGGTGAGTCGACACGGCTCGCTCTCACATACGAGGTGACAATTAGATCCATTAGATTTGCATGGAGAGCAAGGATGCCAGATATTTTTTTCAAATGTCTGTGATAAAAATTTGAAATGTCTGGGAATTTCTATAGAAGTCTGTTATTTTTTTTTTTAGAAAATTAGACTTCTTTCAACGAAAAGACGAAAGCTTTGTATCTTAAAATCAAAATTAAGTTTTCATTTGATAAATTCAACAGACTTTTTTTTTGATTCAACAATAACCATTGATGGTGTGTGCCATATTTTAAAATGGTGTTATCATCACTCATGATCATCAATTTTGGTCATATGAATGATTTTTGCATAGACTGCTTCTTCGGTTAGTCAGTAATTATCTCTTGAATTTCAGGGAAACTCTCTCCTGATCTTCTGCAAGGCTCTTTGCTTTATTCTGGGAAGCTTCCTCCTGAACTTCAGGCAAAATTCCTCATGAACTTCTTGGCATTCACTCCTTATTTTCTTCGAAATTTACATTTCAGAACCCAACCTTACATTCCAGAAACATTAAGTAATTTTTTTCCTGAACATAGTTACTTTCTAAACTTCTGATAAGTCCTATCCTGAACTACGAGGAAAGTTTCTGCAAAACTTTGAGAAAGTACTCTCCAGAATTTCCAGATCTTCTTAACTTGTTAGAAGTTTCTTCCTGAAGTTCTGAGAAGTTCTTTTCTGAACTGCCGAAATAATCTCTTCTGAACTTCAAGGGAGTATTGTCCTGAACTTTAGGGAAGTTTGTTCCTGAATTTCTGAGAAATTCCTGCTTGAACAACTACAAAGATCCTCCTATACTTCTGGAAAGTTTCTTCCTGATTTTATCAAAAGAATCTACCATAACTTCGTGAACTTCGTGAATTTCGAGAAGTTCTCATTTTGAAATGCTGGAAGGTTTGATTCGGAACTTTAGGGAAGCTCTCTAGCACTTCTGGGTAGTTCCAACTAAACTTTTGGTCTCTTTGCAACTTTTGAGAAGTCCTCTTGTGAACTTCTGAGGAGTTCTTTACTGATTTTTTTGAAAAATTGCTTCTTGACCCTATAGATAGTGCCCTCTCTGGTAGGTTTCTTCCTGAAATTCGAGGAAGTTTTTTCCTGAGCTTATTCTTTCCAAACTTCTGATTGGTCCCACCCAGAACTGCGAGGAAAATTTTATTCCAACATTTTTAGGAAAATTCCCTAAATTTGTTCTTGAAGTTTCTCCTGACTTCTGAGAAGTCCTCTTCTGAACTCTTGGGAAGTTTTCTCCAGAACTTTGGGAAGTTTTTTCCGGAAGTATTATGATATTCGAGTTAAAATTAGAAGGAAGTACCCCGAATGCTCCTGGAAAGTTTCATTCTTTTCTCTCTAAAGAATTTTGAGAAATCTTTATTCTGTAATGCAGAAGTTTCGCCTCTGAGCTTTGAAAAAGCTGCTTCTTCTTGCATTAACTGCTTGCTCCCAATACTTTTGAGAAGTTTCTACCTGACCATTTTTTTTCTCGAAGAAGTCTCTAAGTTTCTCAAATATGATTTGTATTGTTCTGAACCTTGATTTTCGTTGTGACTTAATAGCAAAGGACTAATATTACCAACGCTTTGACCGTAATTTTTCGCATGGGTTTGAACACGCGTGGGATTGAACACTACCATACCTCCGGGTCCATTGTGTCTCCAAGTGGCCCACTGCTTTTGTTTCTTCAAGGATTTCTACTTTAAATGATACCTACGATATTTTAAAATATTTCAACAAAGCTTCTTACCGCATCTACTATACTGTTCAGATCCTCGTACGTTTTAAATCTGAACTTCATAGAACACCTTTATTTGAAATTTAAAAAATATTTCAAAAGTCTGTAAAAGCCTGCAACATAAATAAAATGTCTGCTAAATGTCAGCATCGTTAAAAAGGTTTGCAATAAAAATGAAAAGTCTGCAAATTTACAGACATGTCTGTGAATATGGCATCCCTGATGGAGAGTCACCTACGAGGCGATGATTGTCACCTCGTATGTGAGAGCGAGTCGTGTCGACTCACCCGCCACGCAGAATAACTCTGTGTATCTTTCGAAAACAACCACAAGTGAAGAATATAGATCATTCAGAAGAAGACGAACTTAACGACAATTTACGATAGAATAGCTTGTCAGGCATTTGGAAACTACGATAGCCCATGTGATGAACAATCCACATTGCCTTTAGTCAAAACGAAACTTACCAACCGAAGAAAATAATATAACAAGTGATACGAATTCGGAAACAAACAAAACAAAAAATCTATCAGCATTTACATAAACATTAAATTTGTTTTGAAAAAAAACTTTAATATTGTTCATTCGATCGTTTTCGGTAGCGTGGTGTTCTATAATCATAATAATAATCATGTCCATTGTTTGCTTCTAGTTTATGATTTATGATTCATTCCTTTCTCTAACTATACGTACGTGTGTGTGTGTGTGTAATTTGTTTATATGCGCTTGTTATGCTTGTGTTATCTATAGTTTAATGAGTTTACTTCTTCTTCTTCGTTTTTCTTTCGCATCAACTGCTGTATATTACTACATCGGACGCACATTCTTTTTTTCCCTAGAAAATACATCTGACCGAACACCATCCATGTTCCTACACTGTATATTTTACGGGTTGATCACGATTCACACATACACTCACTCTCTCCCCAGCCATAAATTCAACTGTTCAACGAATCTCGCATTATAAATAGAATTTCTAATAATAAATCATCGTTATAATAATTTTGTTACACATAAAAAAAACTGAACGCGACTTGATTTTTTCTTCTGCACAAGCTACTTCACATTTTCAACAAACAATATTCCGTTGTTTAATCGTTTTCTTTAGACTAAAAGAAAAACACAGAAAAATCATAATGAAACGAAAAGAGAAAAGAATTAAGGAATTTATAAACTGAACTAGTCCTAAACAGCGACTTTCTCTAAGCGACTATTGTTTTTTTGCAATTTCAATCGAGATTGGCTTTCTCTTGTTCTAGACCATAATCGGTTCATCATCACCATTTCCATTGCCAGAGCCCGACGATGGACTGGCACCTCCTGGGCCGGCACCTCCACCACCACCTCCGCTACTGTTCTGCCGCCGACTGCCCGACATCCGCCGGCTCATTTTGATCGGTTCGACCTTGTTGGCGTCCTTCAGCGCAGATGAGGACGAACTGGTTATCGGAATCGAGGCGGATTGCTGGATTAAGATTTTTGCGATGAGGCAGAGTTGGCTCCGGCTGAGATGGAAGACGACGACGACGGCTCGTAGCCACCGGAAATGCTACGCATTATGATGGGTTTTTGGCGATGGAGCTCGGTAGATCCGGTGGAACCACCGGTTGCGCCTCCCGTCGATAGAGTGACCATCGAATGGCTGAGATTCAAATCGGACCGTTTGGAGGTGGTGGTGCTGCTGCTGTGGTTGCTAACGCTGCTGGTGCTTCCGTTCTGCGATTTGATCATCGACGAGGAGGAAGGGGACGAAGACGAGGTGGCAATTGTTGTGGTAGGAGATTGTGGCGTGGTTGCGGAACCACTTTGACTACCGCTTTTCAGGAAGGCTTCCCGATCGATTAGCGTTTGGTGGGACAGAGATTTCGTTTTGCCTACTTTATGGAAGTAATCGATGCTTTGATCTCCCCGTAGATTATAGCTCACAGCCATTGGTACGTCGTTGTTGAGACTTACGTTACTGCTACCGTGATCCGACGGTGGCTGGTAGCGAATCGATATTCCACTATCACTGATCACGTTGTTATAGCTAGTGTCCAGATCTTTGTCCTTGCTACTACTTAGATCGTCTAGACTTCCGCCTTCGCCGTCCAGGTCCGTTGATAGAAGGTCATCGTCCGAGCTGGCCCGGGCCAAACTCGGCAACGTTGACGTCAGAAGGGCCTTCTCTTTCTTAATCTCCTGGATGTGTCCTTCCAGTAGCATTTCTTCCGTTTCCGTCTCGAGAGTTCCGCCAACTCCCCTCGAATTCGAAGCCATTTCCTCTTGCGTAAACACCTTACTGCTCCTCAAAGTGCTGAGACGAGTAGTGGCCGTGTGTGCTGCCGTGTCCAGAGTATCGATATCCGCCAGGGTACTCTTCACGTTCAACATCTTCTGCGTTATCAACGTTTCCATGCACTTGGTCTGCCGCCCGATGTCGTTCAAACTGTCCTGCGCCGGAACGTATCGGTTTGTCCTCAGAACACACGGTGCAAACACGATGGCCAACGAACTCGCCGACATCCGATTGTACTGCTCCAATTTGGCCACCAATGCCAAGTGGAAAATTAACCTCTCCAGCAGACAATGATGAGCAGGTGGTATTTTCTTAATCAATGATAGCAGCGTTTGCACCCGATCGTTCGCATCGGACAGATCAGCCGCCCGCAGAAAATCGTCATACCTATCGAACGTCAACAACGGTTCCGGCATCTCCCTCAAAAATGACTTCAACACATTCGTCAACACGTGCACGTTGTAGCTTTCGAAGTCCACTTCCTCCGATCCGCCCGCCACCCGGTCCATTTTCGCTTTCAGTTCCTTGATTTTCGAGCTGACCCCACTCTTCCGGTAGATTCCCTCCGAGTACAACCCGTGCATTTCGATCATCATGATCAAGCTGTAGATCTGGGCGGGAATCTTGATTCCATCACTTCCGGCACACAACGCCGTCAGTGGAACGCCGAACAGTTTCGTCGGATGGCCCCCGGCGCCGCTTTCGATGCCGGTGCTGCTCACTGCACCCGTTACCACCCCACCCGGAACCAGCGGGCCACCCGCCGTGGCCGCTATCTTGCTGCAGGCAGCCGACTTCAGGTAGCACCGCTTGTGGCACGTTAGGCGACAGTTTTGGCAGACCTATGGTTGAAGAGGGGGGAGAAAAACGGGAATCAGTTTCAGTTGTGGAGTTGTCGTAGGAAGTTCGGGACACTTACCAATCCACGCTCGATTGGCCAGAGGAGAAACTGCTGGCAGATTTCGCACGCCGTCGCAATGTTGATGATCGTTAACTGGAATGTGTGACCTGGAAGTGCAAGGGGGGTAAATGAGGAATTAGTAGGGCTGTTATAATTTTATTCTTTATTTTTTTAAGTAAGGGCATCTTCAGCGGTGGTCTATTTTTGTAACAATTTTAAACTTGATTTGCATCAGCAAAACTTGAACAGAACCAGCTAAAATAGACCAACTTTGCGTTCCCTGCACCGGTGTTGTATTTATTGTTGTGAAACCCGCCAACAACTGTCATCCTGTGAATTATTCAATTCAGAGATCAGAGGTTTTTTTTCAAAGATCGAAGGTTTTCCTCAAACATTTTGCCATTGATTGGTTTGAACAAATAATTTTTAATGCTAGTAATGCATCGTTAGCTCACGACAAAGAATACTCATAGACAAAATAGTCAAAAGGTCGAAAGTAACATTTGTAAACAATGACATCTAGCGTATTTTTCTGGGATCTGCCTGCTCCCACAAACAAAATAGAAGCAAAAACAGATAGAGGGAGTTATTACAGTTCCATCGGTAGTGGATATAGATGTTAGCAATCTGGCATTTCCAAGAAATTTACGATTTAAGCCATTGTTTACAATTGTTACTTTCAACCTTTTGACGATTTTGCCTAGACTTGTTTTTTCGTTAGGCTGAATGTGAATGTGTGAATGCATGCATTTCATTAAAACGATATTAGATAATGGTGATTTGTAGTTTGGCAGCGGATAAACAAGAGTCGAAACGGAAAGGGTCACGTCCTGGAAGACGCCCCAACATCGACCGTGATTTCCGTTCCGGTCATCAGAAGCTGTTCCAGGACTACTTTAGCGACCCGTTAACCTACGACGAGAAGCACTTTCTGCGTTTCGGCATGCCAAGGGTTCCTGGACATTATGCGACAACTACCCAGGTAACCAATAAGCAGTTCCAAAGCGTCTGTACGGCAACCTATCAAGCAGTTAAGTCACCTTAAATGCAACATAAATGCCGCGTTTGGCCCAATATATGGCTGCGTTACTGCAATGCTATGATAATGCTTCATTAATACTATTTTGCATTCGAAATGATTATCACAGACTATAAGCATTTAAATAGCACTTGAAATTCAAGTTAACAACAAATAGCATTCAAGATGCTGAAATAATGCTAATAGCATCTGAAATGCAGATTTAGGGTTGATTTACTGCATATGCTTATGCTTATTGGTTACCTGGGTAGAGTCAACTAGAGGCTTCACCAAAATGTATCTGTATGAGGTATTTGCAAGTGCTTATCATGGCCAATCTATCAATAAACTGATTGTTTACTTTGAAAACTTCATTACTTTTCATTTCCGAGCAATCAAAATACTATTCAAACTCTCGGAACCTCCGCATGTCGATCTTGTCAACGTTTTCTGGAAAATGCAGTGGCTGTAAAAAACTGAGACAAGTATTCGGTATTTAGGAATGAGAAGGCAATTCACTAGCACCGGGAGCAACATGGGTAATTATCAGCATCCGAGGCGAGCACTAACTTTTTACCGACTTTCTGTCCGCCGCAAGCATCACACGCAGCAAACACGGCTACTTTTTGGCTCACAAATATACCTCTGAATATTCTCAATAAAATTATGTTAATGTTTAGTAAACGCTGAAATTTTACTCAATAATTGGATTATCAAGTAGCGTGTAGTGTTTTGGAACGCTATTTTTCTTGTTCCAAATAGATCAAAACATATACCAGATTTAAAATGATGCAAAATAAATTCAGTATAAAACAAAAATAAATCCAATCCACGATTTGGATCGCCGTTGAAGATGCCCTTAGTCAGTAGTTCCAATATTATTATTCTGTACTCTGTACCCGAGGTCAGCACTTCGAAATTTAACAAGTTCCATTCGTCAAGACGACGATCATAGTTGATCTGAATCGGAAGTAACTTGGCGATTTTTGCAATATACTTGGAACTTTGAATGGATGCGACGGCTGGTGGATTCAGGCATTGGCAATATTTTAGAAACGAGTTCTGCAAACCAGACTTTTTGATTACATGCTTACCAGCAGCAACGTAATACTTATTTGCATCGTTGGAAAAGTGGAGTTTGTCGATCTCCTTCAATTTGGCCAGCTCTGCCATTGCATCAAATCCAACAAAAACATGTTTTCGTTTTTCGCGGATTACTAGTGCGCGTGTGCAATTAGTTCCTTTGAGCTGAAATAAAACAAGCTTAACGTAATGCGAAGTCACGCAGTGTTAGGAATTCAGTCGCAAAACGGATTACAACTGGAGCTGTTCGGTTTCGATGTTTTTTACTTGGCATTTTTCCTCAACGTGGTTTCCAGATCCGAAGTGTACACTTAGACGTATGAGTGGTCATCTTTCCGCGTAGTGAAGATTACCAATGTGAGTGAAAAGCAGCAAAGATACCTGTGTTAGCTAATCCGTCTGCCCTAGGTTGGCCAGGTGGCTACGGCACAGAATCCGCTTATGTTCATGCCCCGAGCGAATCAGAAGAGTCTCGATGGTGTCGGGCACTGTTGAGGATCCCAGTATTCGGCTGAGACTAGCAGTCACATGGCAAGAGTCGGATAGTAGAGACTTAAAGCAGGAATCAATACTGGTAATATCGGTGAGCTTTGTCGTAGTTCTCTCTCTTTATTTGTGGCCTACCCGTGAAGACTGTTCACGGCCTGTCGACTAGAAATTTCGCTGGAATCCCATATGAATCTGATATGGCAAGAGGATACGAGATTGAGTGATTGACATCAGTTATGGACAACGGGTCAGGAGTAAATAAGGTCTGTTGTATCCTTAGACATCTCCTCTCTTTCAGAGAGCGAGTAATGGCGCTATGAATCGTACGCCAAGGAGCTAGGACTATAATTAATGCTAAGTCCCAACCGTTCGAAGAGAAATGGAGCATCACTTAACTCTCTTAGACAAGATGCTCCCAACGACCATTTTTTAATACATTTTTGTTCTGTACACCAAACAGGGCATTCTGTTCAACATGTTCTCTCCGACTATTCATTTCCTTTTTCCTTTGATATCTACTGAAGGCTACGTGGGTTCCCCGTGTCTTTTAAGGTAGATACCAAATCCTCCCTATCACCAACGGTTGCATGGACGTGCCAGGTGAGCGATCGAGGAGTGTCTTCGTGGGATTATTGCGTGAAGAAACGTATCAGAAACTGAATTTCGTTTCATGGTAGCAATGCACGTCTTCAACGAATTATTCCTCGATCGTAGCTCCATCCACGAGGTATGCAACGTCATGCTAATGCTAATGCTAATGCTAACGTGCATTCAAACTAATCTAGAGTGCTGTGACCAAACAGCGCTCTGCATTTGACAAGTTCAATTGAGGTAGAGGCGTGACAGCAATCGCCAGGGCATCTAGTTTGCTATTAAATTATTTCAAATAAATAATATAAGGCAAACTTACATGATTTAAATTAAAATAAGTTGGACTGACGCCGACGCATTATTAACGCTATATTGTGCGGTAAAAGCATACATGAGCGTCATGAAGGCGTTTTAGTACTGAACGTTGTCGTTGACAACCGACACGACGTGACGCGGAACACGCTATTGTAAATACCGCATCATGGTAAACGACTTAAATCGAGGTAGTAGACGAATTCGTGTATCTGGGGTCACATTGGTGACCGCCGATAACGACACCAGCAGAGAGAAACAAAGGCGCATTATCGCTGGCAATCGTGCCTACTTTGACCTGAAGAACGCTAAGATCGAACAAAGTTCGCCGAACCACAAAGTTGACCATCTACAAGACATAATTTGACCGGTAGTTCTCTACGGCCACGAAACATGGACATTGCTAGTGGAGGACCAACGCGCCCTTGAGTCTTTGAACGGAAGGTGCTGCGTACCATCTACGGTGGAGTACAGATGGAAGACGGAACGTGGAGGAGGCGAATGAACCACGAATTGCACCAGTTGCTGGGAGAACCTCCCCTCGTACACATCGCAAAAATCGGTCGACTACGATGGGCTGGGCATGTCGTAAGAATGTCGGACGACAGCCCTGTGAAAATGTTTCTCGAAAACGAACCGACGGGTACAAGAAGAAGAGGCGCGCAACGAGCAAGGTGGATCGATCGAGTAGAAAGCGACCTGCGGACCCTTCGCAGACAGCGAGGCGTGAGAGTTACAGACATGGACCTATTACAATTGAATCAACTTTTGTGTAAAGCCACCACACCGGCCTTGGTCTGATTGGTAAGGTATGATAAGTAAGCTTCGAGCTTGACAGATATTTCCATAATAATAAACTTGCTATATTTTCAATAATAGTAGATCGGCTGAAGCCTAAACTGAACATTTGCACCCTTTGTACATATTTTGCGTCCGGATAAAGCTGAAGCCATATACAAAAGAGCGTTTAAACTTTTGGAAAAAAAAGGAGAGACAACGAGATTGATTTAGATTTTTTTTAACGTAGGACTACGTTTCTCTTTTCTATGCGGGTTGTCATTTCAACAATTTTAAAAGTGAGAGCGATACGCAAAAGTAAAAGGTTTTTGAAAACTAATAACTCTCGTTCAACTGAACATTGTGTGACTTGATTCATACACCATTTGATCAGAAAAACTTTCAAAATGTTTGCATTGAAATTACAATTAAGTGCTATTAGTATTAGTAGTTCAATTTTTTTACGTAAAAATGACTTACTTTTGCTCCCATACAAATCTTCGTATGAACAGGTTGAAAATATATTTTTCCCTATTCGGGTCCTCATAAACGGGTAATAAATGGTTCAAATTTTCTTCTTTTTATTTAATTTAGTAATTCATTCCATTATGAATAAAGAACTTGCCAAACCCCTCCGCTGCAAAATTATTTTGCTTTATTGCCGATGTCTGATTCTATAACTGAGGCTCGTCCTCTCTCTAGAATTCTGCTTCGTACTGTTTTTTCGTACCTCTCTTCATTCAAGGCTATGCTATCAACGGTAGTATATAGTACACGAGATGAATCGAAATGATTTCAGTTTTCGACACGAGCCACCCACCACAGTCCGCATGGTTGTGGTATGGGAGACAGAATCTTGCAAGGCCGGCCAACAGGAAACCATTTTGGTTCGTCTCGCTTGCTGTATACTAGCGTTGAATAGCATGGCCTAGAATGATGAGGATCACGACAGTGCAATATGGAGCAAAATTCATAAGAAAAGACGGGTCCACACTAAAATTATAGAACTACTTTAATAACATTGTAACAAACCATATGTGTAATGAAACGTATAAATTAGATGATACTATAGGCCACGAACTAGCCCAGGAGGCTAAAACTCACCATAATAAAGAGAAAAAAAATAGATGATACTGTTATACCTATAAACCAACGCGGGCCTACGGGAACCTTGTGGTTGTATCCCTGATATAACCCACCACTAATTTTTTCATCGCTCCAAAATCTGGTAAGTAAGTTTGGTTGACTGGAAAGTACGCCAAGGATACCAAAATGCAAAATGACCTTCCGACAGACGCAAGCCTTGGCCTTCTTGGACCCACAAGAAGTGCCCGAAGGGTTTGCTGCAATTCGAAAGAAAGCAATTACGTCATCGGCAAAAAACGATCCCACTCGCAGAGTGAGACAGTATGGACAATGAAGTCCCATCTATTGAACAACATACATCGGACTTAAAATGCAATCTTAAGATACCATAACAAGCTAAATGGACTTTTGAAAGGAAAAGACATGGTATTTTACGGAATTTATTTTTCCAGCAAAAAGAGATGTCTACTTCCGCAGAGTATATGCGTTATTTGCGATGAGGCATGCTAGGAGACCAGACATCCAGGCTCGAAAATTCCCTCCCCCCCTAATTTACTTTATTTTTAAAAGCAAACCGTTAGAAGATCAGTGCCGCCTAGTCTTAGTTTCACCAAACTAAAATTGACAGACAGTCAATGAACATTAAACTTCGAGGCGCGTTGACGCCATCAACATACGATTCACCAAAACTAACGGAAAAGAGCTTTAATTTTAAAATTACAGTTACAGCTATTTACACACGGAGGGATTCCAGCTTTTATGTCATTTAAAACTGAAATCTACTACTAGCGGATAAAAGTAATAATAAATTAATTCATAATCTTTTCTGGAGAATGGTGCATTCATGGAAACGATATTCTGGAGAATGCGTTCCTGGGAATGTTCGAGAATCATTTGTGACAATTGCTGCTGTTCGGAAAGTAACAAGAAAAAATTAAAGAATAGGGATGAATTAGGTAAAACGGGCCAGACACAACATGAAATTATCCCTGTTAAGCAGGGATGCCATATTTACAGACATGTCTGTAAATTTGCAGACTTTTCCAACGATACATACATTTAACAGACATTTTATTTATGTTGCAGACTTTTATAGAAATTTAATTTTTCTATGTTTCAAATAAAAGGTATTTCAAAAGTTTGGATTTAAAACAGTATTGTAGATACGATAAGAAGCTTTGTTGATTTTTTTAAATATCGTGGGTATCATTTAAAGTAGTAATCCTTGAAGATACGAAGGCGGTGGGCCACTTGGAGACACAATGGGCCCGCAGATAAGTATCGTATAGGCCCTTTCTGAGGGTAACATGGAGTCCCTACTTATGGTAGTGTTCAATCCCATGCGAAAAATTATTTTCAAAGCGTTGGTAATATTGCGTCCTTGCCATTAAGTCACAACGAAAATCAAAGTTCACAACAATACAAATCATATTTCAGAAAGTTACCGCAAAAAGGGGTTACTGAGTATTTGCACTAAAGCCCAGGCGGTTGCCACTCGGGGGACAGAACAACAGTAAAAGTTCTGAGCTATTGAAATAAATCTTAAAACTCTGAATTTTCCAAAGTACTACTAAAAGCATCATTTCAGTATATTTGTGCTAGGGATATAGAAATATATCCCTGAATTAGTCCTAGATTCCTAGAAGTATAGAAAGAAAATACCCACAATTTAGGGTACATCCTGGAAAGTTTAGAAGACGACTTCCCAGAGCTTCGGCAAGATAATTCCTGAGGAAGACTTCCTCAAAAAAAAAACTTCTCCGATGGTCAGGTAGAAACTTCTCAGAAGTATTGGGAGCAAGCAGTCCAAGCAAGAACCTTCAAAAATTCAGGACCGAACATTACTGAAGTTCAAGATCATACTTACCAGAATTTCAGGGCAGAACTTCACTAAGAACCTTATCAGAGCTTCGAAGTGGAGAGAAGAGGACTTCTTTGAAGTTAGGAACTTTTCAGAGGTTTTGGAGTTCATCCCAGAAATTCAAGATTGAACTACTAAGAAGTTCAGAAAAAAACTTCCCCAAATTTCAGACGGGAACTAACCAGGAAGGGCACTACCTTTAATTTTCATCAGGAAAAATAATCCTCAGGAAGGGCTAGGCAGATTTTGCAAAGCTCAGAGGAGAACATTTCAAAATTTCAGAATAAAGTTTTCTCAAAATTCTTTAGAGAGAACAGAATTAACCCTTCCAGGAGCATTGGGGGTAATTCTTCCTAATTTGAGCACAAATTTCCCAATAGTTTCGGAACAAACTTCTTCAGAGTTATGGATGAAAACTTCTTAAAAGTTCAGAAGTCCAGAAAGAAACTTCAAGAACAAATTTTAGGGAATTTTCCTAGAAATTTTGGAGACGGCTTTCTCAAAGTTTCAATAAAAATTTCCTCGCAGTTCAGTATGGGACCAATCAGAAGTTTGGAAAGAATAAGCTCAAGAAGACCTGTAGGATCAAGAAGGTTTTTTTCCAAAATTCAGTAAAGAACTCCTCAGAAGTACATAAGTTCTTGAAGAAACCAAAAGTTTAGTTGTAACTACCCAGAAGTGCTAGAGAGCGTCCCTAAAGTTTCGAATCGAACCTTCCAGCATTTCAGAATGAGAACTTCTCGAATTTCAGAAAATCGTAGATGTTCAGGTAGATACTTTTGATAAAATCAGGAAGAAACTATCCAGAAGTATAGGGGGAGCTTTCTAGTAGTTCAAGCAGGAACTTTTCAGAAATTCAAGAACAAACTTCCTGAAGTTCAGGAGAATACTCTCCTGAGGTTCAGAGGAGAACATCTCGGAAGTTCAGAAAAGATCTTCCCTTACCTTCAGGAAGAAACTTCTTACAACTTTAAGAAGATTTTCCAAGCAATTTTGAAGAGTACTTTCCTAAAGTTTTGCGGAAATTTTTCTCGTAGTTCAGGATGGGACTTATCAGAAGTTTAGAAAGTAACTATGTTCAGGAAAAAACTTACAAAATGTTGCTGGAGAGTAAGGTTGGGTTTTTAAATGTGAATTTCGAAGAAAATAAGAAGTGACTGCCAGGAAGTTCATGAGGAATTGTGACTGAAGTTCAGGAGGAAACATACAATCCAAGTCCTTACAATCCAAGAAAAAGATGCAGAAACGTTTACATAATCACACATATAGCAAAAATGACATAACTCGCTCTCTTATTACGTCTACTCGTTGAAAGAAGTCTAATTTTTTAAAAAATAATATACTTTTGCATACATTCCCAGATATTTCAAATTTTTATCACAGATACTTGAAAAAATATCTGCCATCCCTGCTCGTTAAGTTTCTAAATATGATGTGTAAAATATATGCATTTTCAGTCAACATAAATGGCGGAGATTGCAACTATAGGGCAAAACGAGCCACTTCCCTGTCCTCTACACAACACCAAACCTGCGCACAACGCCAATTTATTAGCGCTTTTTACTTCAAGAAAATCTTCCAGGCTGGCTTTACAAGTTAAAGCTGTTAAGGTGAAACTGGAAGGAGTATTTTTTCCATATGTTTTTTAGGTAAGGTTAATTATCACTTCGTGATTTTTGAAACTAAAAACTACAAACCAGCCAAAACAAACAACGCTCAAATTGCTAACAAATGGATGCTCAGTGGAGCAAACGATTCTTGAAAATTTCACCCCAGAAGTCCCAAAAGTATTCGAGATTTCTGCTCAGAAAACTTCGAATTTATAGGGACCTCATCCCGTATGCCCGGCTGGTTTACAGTTCGGGAACAGCGTCACGGGACATGGGTGCCTATGTTTTAAATCGAGCCCGGGGTTTGAATACCCGTTGCAGGAATAATGTCTACACAAAAAATACAAATTTCCTGAAGTGTAAACCCAACCGCGGGATCTACTCCGGGAATTAAAATTTATCTCTACACACTATTTCTTCGGTGGGAACAAATAATTCCGATTTTTTTCCGTGCGTATTTTGCAAGTTTAAATTCGAATAAAACCAAAAACAAAACAAAATCAATCATTAAGGATTTCGCTGTAGCTCACATGAATTCCAGTATCATGGTTAGGACGAATAATACACACTGTTCTTTTTAACATTCAACACTTTCAAATGTGCGTATCACCAAGTCATTATGGGACAAGAAGCGAGTGTGAAAGAGTTACCGTCCAAACACAACGATGATAACGGAAACGGAACGGAAAACGGCAATTTTGACAGTTGCTGCAAATGACTTCGATTTGTCCAATTCGAATCGGCTTGGATCTAGCCTGTTTTCTTTCCGACAAGCAGGCATACTCAGATCGGGCTTTGCCGTTTTCCGTTTCCGTTATCATTGTGTTTGGGCCATTAGTTGATTTGTTTCTCCATGCCTTGGGATTGATCGATTTGTTTTGATGGGAAATATTTCGAGAAAGATTTTTCATTGAGGCCTAACTGACAAATGTAAACAATAACTTCTTCTGTAAACTTAGCATAATGCTAAATCTACGCAGCATGTAAGCTTCCAATTCTATCGAATAGGACTCTTGTTCTTCGAAATGGCTGTGGTAGATTAATGAGGCAAGTTGCCAAGATCGACAAATTCAAGGAGAAGCAATTGTTTACGTTTGTCAGTTAGGTTCTATTGCAAAATCTTTGTCGTTTTCAGTTGTCAGATGTCCAAAATTTTCAAAATCATGTGCACTGTGGTCAAATCAAATGCAGGCAATGCAGAATCAACTCAAATGAAGTCTGCTATCACCTCTTTTCGGGTGTAACACCAATTACCAGTCACCCTATATATGTGGTCCCTGATTATTTCATCCTCCTGAATAAACCTGTCAGTGTTGGAAGCACTTCGATGTTTTGATGGAATTTTCTTCAAAAAAACGAACATCCTGCAATACGAAAAGAAAAAGTTGGTGCTGAAAGAAACTTGCACAAATGTAAATCAATATGCACCTAAGACGCCATATATTAGCTTGTAATTGAGTGGAAAATGTGAGGAAACGTCAACTGGAAAATTTCCCGAACCAAATTCCGTTTCAAAACCCCGTGATGCTTTTCTCGAACTTCAAACCTGCCTTTCCTTAGAAATTTGGGTCCATTTTTTCCCCATTGTGCAGTGTTTGGAACTGAAGTCGAATGGAATAAACAGTTCCAACTCGCAACGACAAACAGAACTTGACAGCAAAATCATGATCGAGCTCGTTTGTACTGTGGATATTTGACGAAGTTTCGTTGTTATACTGCCGTTCTACGCATAACTGTCCCATGTTGCTTTTGGTCAAATTGCAGCTTTTTCAATATATGCGTAGTTTTTCAACTATACTATTGGATATAAACAACATTATATACTTTGTTCTGAGTTTGTATCAAAAACATCAAGTTAGATTGTCCCATGTTGAAATTCTAGGCATAAAAGTCCCACTACGACATTTCTTAAGAGCCAAAATTTTCAAAACATGTTACACTGTGGTCGAATCAAATGCAGGTAATGCAGAATCAACTCAAATGAAGTCTGCTATCACCTCTTTTCGGGTGTAACACCAATTACCAGTCACCCTATATATGTGGTCCCTGATTATTTCATCCTCCCTGAATAAATCTGTCAGTGTTGGAAGCACTTCGATGTTTTGATGGAATTTTCTTCAAAAACGAACATCCCGCAATACGAAAAGAAAAAGTTGGTGCTGAAAGAAAAAACTTGCACAAATGTAATCAATATGCACCTAAGACGCCATATTACCTTGTAATTGAGTGTGGAAAAATGTGAGGAAACGTCAACTGGAAAATTTCCCGAACCAAATTCCGTTTCAAAACCCCGTGATGCTTTTCTCGAACTTCAAACCTGCCTTTCCTTAGAAATTTGGGTCCATTTTTTCCCCATTGTGCAGTGTTTGGAACTGAAGTCGAATGGAATAAACAGTTCCAACTCGCAACGACAAACAGAACTTGACAGCAAAATCATGATCGAGCTCGTTTGTACTGTGGATATTTGACGAAGTTTCGTTGTTATAGGCGGTGAAACTCATGTCCCGGGAGGATTTTAAGCAGCTTCGAGAGCTGGTTTTATATTCTGCTGTAACCAGAAATGCTACAGCTGAGGATTTCAGTCCAAAGGAGGCATCGAAGTTTCCCAAAAAATTCGTTGTTTGGCAAACCAATTTGCACGCATGACAAAAAGAGTAAATCTTTCGTCGCTGCAGGCACAATCAAAAATAAAATTTACCAGAAAGAGTGCCTGCTGAAGCGACTGCTACCTTTCATCAAAAACCACAAAGAAAAACCTTTGTTCAGGTACGATATGGCATCATGCCATGATGCAAAATAAAAGGAGTGATACGGAGCAAATCAAGTAAAAAATATCCCAAAAACCTCCGCAAATCCGCTGAATTGTCCAGAGTTACGTCCAATCGAGAAATATTGGGTTCATTTCCAACACATTTGGGCAAAGACTGTCACCAAGGTACCTGAAGAGTATGTACAAACCAGTCTTAATAAAATACATGCTCGTTAGGTTGAAAAGCGTGGATTTTTATAACAATATAACATTGATTACCTATGAGTTCCACGGGAACATCAAATGATAACTCGTGACAACAAACGTAACCAGAAGAATGAACGTTCGATTTGCAAATGGCTTTGATATTTATTTATGTAAACAGATTCATTTTCAATATGAATTTCGAAATGTCAGGATTGAAATTCAACAAACCACAATGAATATCAATTACCCGTCGGGATCGGAAAATATGCAAGGGCAGTCCCAGTCGTTGAATGAAATTCATGTTTACCGATTGATAATCAAAACAACAGTGACAGCCGATTTTTGACCCACTCTTAGAGCTGACTTCATTCATTGCAGCAAACAAAATTCAGTTGGCATAGAAGTGATAGCGGTAACCATGAAAACGGGGAAAGTAAACAGCATCATTACACTGGGATAAAATCATTTTCACTTCTCATGGATGTTTTATGAACATCCAAGGCACTGGTACAAACTCTAACGGAGGGAGTTAGGCGCAAAGTTCGAAAATTTATGCAAATATCGAATAACTATGGTTTGACTTCGTGAACGGTTGATTCAGAGCCCATGGGTCTGAAATAAACGCCTAAACTTGAAATATAACGTGAAATTAATGTTTATCTTGAGTTTTGAAGTGTCCGAATTATTGTCGATACAGACCTTAAACCGCAGACGCAAAATTACAACTATAAACATAGAGAATACCTAAGTCCAGACAACATAGTCAAAAGGTCGAAAGTAACATTTGTAAACAATGACTTTTATCGTATTTTTCTGGGATCTGCTTGCTCCCACAAACAAAATAGCACCAGAAACAAATCAAGCAAAACAATGCATTAGGTCCTAAGTAACATCACAGAGAACAGACATCCAGGCTCGAACATTTTTTTCCCAATTTACTGTGTAAATTTTTAAAAGCAAACCGTTGGAAAAAAACATCGCCGCCTAGTATAGGTTTCGCCAAACTAAAATTGACAGACTATCAAATCTCGAGGCGGGCAAGTGGCGCCATCAAGATACGATTCACCAAAACTAACGTAAACGAGCTGTAATTTTAAAATGTCAGTTACATAAATTTACACACGGAGGGCACTCCAGCTTGGATGTCTGTTCTCTGTGGTAACATTGAGAGACTCTCTTTGTCGACTTTCTCTTTGCGTTCCTACGGCTATGTGAATACATATTCAAGTATTTTCAACATACAGTACGGTAGTATAAAGTGTTATTAAGGATCCAATACGTCGAAAACACCAGCAAATCGTTTAATAGACAAGCTATTAACCAAAGAGAAAGTCGGCGAAGAGAATCTTTCAATGTTACTTAGGACCTAATGCATTGTTCAGCTTGAAATACAGAAAGTTATTACCGTTATTACCTTCCCGTCGCTAGTGGATATAAATGTTAGCAACCTGGCATTTCCATCAAATTTACGTTTTAAGTCATTTTTTACAATTGTTACTTTCGAACTTCTGACGATTTTATCTAGAAGTACTCTGG
>JASCZW010010454.1:0-36667 GCA_034211315.2 Aedes japonicus
ATGGTTAAACAGTATTTTCCATAAAAATTTTCGTGTAACATAATATGTGCACATCATATTACATATATAACACATACATTGACTTTGTAAACGAGCTCTAAAAAATCAATTTTGAAAGAAAACTTCAGGGTAAATATGAAGTAAAAAAGAAATGTCTAAAGGTCTGACTTTAAAGCATTTTAAAATCTCAACTAACACACCGTAAACGTGTTCGATGTTGCAAGTATATTTCCAGCTAATACATTTTTTATCTTCATAAATTATTCGCGGTCCTCCTTTCTCAAGCAACCGTTTTAGTTTCTTTAATAAAACTCTTGTAGACGATATAAAATAGCATAAGAAATAAGAAGAAAACTTTTCTTATAAAGATTGGACTCGGAAAAAATGCGACACTTGTTTTAGTTACCTTAACACATCGCGTGGGTAAAAATTAGTGAAATTTTAGGTAATATTTTTAGTTTGGAAGTGTATGTATATGTGTGCAAATTTTATAAGTCTGCCATCAAGTTAACAAGATGCATTCAAAACAAAACTGTAACCGTCTTAGGCGCGATCGATAATCACAGTCAGTCACACCAATTAAGATTACGATAAAAACGATCACCATTCTACCGTGTCCCGCGTGAAGAAGTTCATGAAGAGATGTTCAGGAGACGAAGCCCATCAACCGGCACGGAAATGACGCCAAAACAAAACGGAATACCAGAGAGTAAAGCAGTACTTTAAAGAATAGCGAACTTTCCCCGCGAGACGTCTCAAAGGTCAATTCGTCGAAGTAGCCGTGCGTCTTGCCCGGAAGCTGTATTGGCTTGAGTGGCCGGTCATCACGCTGTCGTCGCGGACAGCGAACATTGTAAAGGCAAAACCAAACAATCCCAGCGCAGAGGGTGTTTGTCGGCATTTACGTCCCACATGGAGGTTCAGGAAAAAATCCGGAAGAAACAAGATGGATGGTCGCAGCTTATCTGTTATTAGGCTAGAAAAGTTTTTTTGGCGATAATGAAGAGAAGAGATTGAAAAAGCAAAGAAAAAAACATTGAAAACCGAATGAAGCTTTGAAGAAAGAAAACTGGAGGTAATGTAGGAAGATGGACAAAGCCTTGCCGTCTCTCAGGCGATTGTTGAAGTAACGACATTCAGCTTGGGAGAAGTTCAATAGTCAGTGTTCGAAACATATTTCTTAGTTATTTAATCCCTGAAAATTTGAGAAGTATCCGATTTAAATGAATTTTTAGTGATCATTTTTGTGTCATTTTTCAATGTCAGTCTTTATTTTAGTTTCTGCATTTAGATTGGTTGAAAGTTCGCTTTCGTACATGTTTATGTATACTATACATGTGATGTACATAATTCAGCTCTACTAATTTGCCTCTATCGATATTCACAGGCATAGAACCAAAAGTGATATTTTTTTAATACAATAATTATTCAGATTTTATGAGATATTATATTCTTATTTCGCCCTGTCATAGTCTTCATAAAATTACATACTCGTATCTTATTTTCGTTAAACAATCCATTATATTTTCTAATTAGCTAATCATATAAGTCTTTGCATTTGTTATTGGGCGTTCGTAATCCTTCAATATTGCTTGCGTTCTTGCTCGATCGTTTAATGTGCACCATAATTGCATATAGCCTGCCATGAAATGAGAGAGAAAAAATGCCATTCAACCTTATATGTATTTTTTTGATTTGAATTTAAAGATACTTTGCGTCCGCCACTATTTTATATTGGGATGCAGTTCAATCAGACATATCACAACAATACGCTGCTTGGTTGTTTTTCAAAAGCTCATTGGTTTTGAGAGGAAATAATACTGAACTACTTCATCCTGTTGTCATTCATTTGACCGATATACCATATTCCATTTATATATCACAAACACACATTAGGAAAACATTTGACTTGTTCTAGTCCATCCAAACTATCCTTGAGATCCCAGAACAAAACCTACAGTTACAACAAACTTGCTGGGCTAAGAAGCTACGTGTGTATTGACATATTAATTGAATATCTTGGAAGAACAGACATTATGAGCAATCTTTGGATGTTGGGTTATCCAAAACCTGGAATGCAAACTTCGTCAGGCAACTGCAGGCTTCTGGAGCTGAAATGGCAGCCAGAAAATGTAACCTAATTTAGTAGGTTTTTAAAAAGATAACCTGGAGGTGAGGAGATATATTTGGATGCCTTCAGGCACCCAAACTGCCCATGAGCTCGATGAGACATACAGTTGAAATATGAAGCTTTTTTATGATTGAAGAGTGATATTAATATGCTGAAGCATATTCATTAGTTTTTTGTAAGGTCTCCAGTCATTATAAAATTATATTTGGAATGTTCAAATTCATAGAAACTGACTGTAGTGGAAATTTAAGACGCATAGTAGTTATCGTTGCCTTTTGGGCTATACAAAGCTGAAAGATAATTATTCAAACATAATCGATGAATATGAATCGTCCACCGTCTTGACAGTTTTATCATTTCAGAGTATAAGTCGCTGTTGATTTGTAACAAGTAATGAGATAATAAATTCACGGTAGATTGTTTGGCATAGAACATCCAATTTTCTAACTTTTCGGTAAAATATGATACAAGTTAGAAGTAGCGATTTTTTTTTCAAACGGTTCGTTCGTATTGCTAAATTACCGAAAAAAACGTTGACGATTTGTACTTCTACGGAGTTTCCAGCAAAGCAAAATACTGCTCGGTTGATTACTGAATTCTCAGCTGTTTGAAAACTCAGTAAAATTTTACCGACTTCGGTAATTAAAACTCTGTGTGTATGGTTACAATACATTTAATTGTTAATCTATGGAAATTTTTTTTACGGGTTATTCGGTTCTGGATAAATCTGGTTAAATCCAAGCTGTTAGATTATAGTGATTACTGCCCAGCGTCAGTCGCCATTTTTTCATAGTGAGGTGTAACATTTGATTTATTATTATTATTATTTATTTCTGGTCTTCGAATTTAAATTATCGCACAGACAGTTCTTACTATGTACTTATTCTAATTTTAAAAATAGTCTTTGACACATTCAAATCAAATTGCACAGACACTTCATTAAAACGGCGGCAGCAAATTTTAAATGGGTTATTTTGTCCGTAAACGGTGCGATGCAATGGAAGTCGAAGAAAATCTGTACGCCGAGTTGATCTAGGAGGAACGTTGATTTCAATTTTACTCAGCAGCACAGGACAGTCTACATTGTTGTTCAAGACATCGAACACGAAAAGACGTTGCAGTAACACTCTCCTGCTAGTCAAAGAAGGCAATCTTATTAGGGCGCATCGTTGTTCGTAAGGTGGCAGACGGACAGAATCGTTCCATGGTAGCATTCGCAACGCGTATCGCAAAAAGTTCCGTTGTATGCGCTCGATCCGACTGCTCTGGACACTGCGTACAAGTCAGCAGTAGAGCGATTTCAAACAATATACGTCCTCAAACTGCTGTGTGTTTCGTTTCATAAAGCCAAGCACCGCATATGCCTTACCAGTTGTTGCAGCTACATGTTGACTGAAATTTAACTTACTGTCTAGCAGAATGCCCAAATCTTTGACAGTATCAACCCTACGGATGCTTGCTGTAGACATTTTGTAATCAAACACGATAGTGTTTCTTTTACGGCAGAATGAGATGACATTACATTTCCGTACATTTACATCCATTCCGTTCAGTGAGCACCAGTTTAACAGTAGGTCGATATCCGCTTGGATGGCACAGCAATCAACCAATGAGGTTATTACTCGAAAGAATTTTAGGTCGTCAGCAAACATAAACTTTTGGGACTTAACAGTACTGCATATATCGTTGGCGAATAGAACAAATAGTAACGGGCCCAAATGACTTCCTTGGGGTACGCCCGATGTGACTATGAAAGGTTTCGATGTCGCTCCATTAATGCGTACGAATGCACTACGCTCAGTGAGGTAAGAAAGTATCCACCGTGTCAACCACTCCGGGAATCCCATTTTTTTTCTAATTTTGCAACTGCCAGAAAATGCGGCACCCTGTCAAACGCTTTGGCAAAATCAATGTAAATAGCATAAACTTGCTGACGCTTCTCGAGTGCGGTGTTTAGCGACGAAACGTAAGCCATTAGGTTAGTCGTTGTCGAACGTTTCCTTACAAGTCCATGTTGGTGCTCGGAGATGACGTGTTGCACCTTTGGATAGAGAGAATCGTGAATGAGACTCTCAAATACCTTTGGTACACAGCTCAAAATTGCAATAGCACGATAGTTCTCTACGTCATGAATGCTTCCCGCTTTGTGAACGGGAGTAATTGCAGCTTTCTTCCATAAACTCGGGAATGTTCCTTCCACCATGGATCGATTAAAAATTATACTTGCGGGTACTGCAAGCGACTCGGCGCATTTCTTGACAAAAAGTGGTGGAAGGCGATCCGGTCCGGCACCTTTTGAAGCGTCTATCGATTGGAACTTATCGAAAACATCCCTCGGAGAAAAATTGAAAGGTGCAAGGTTCAGGTCGTACCGCTGCAGACTGTTTAAGTACATTTCAGACGAAGGTGGTGGGTTTTCACTTAACACACTTCGAAAGAAAGACGAAAACAAGTGTGCGGCATCAAGTGGGGCTTCAGCTGTAGACTCCTTGTAATGCATCCGTTGAGGAATTCCATTCATCTGTTTTCGATTTTTGACGTACGCCCAAAACGATTTAGGATCCTGTTTAATATTTTCCTCCGTTCGATGAATATAGCAGCGAAAGCATTGCGCATGCAAAGAGTTGTATTTGCTCTCTATGTCACGCAGCTCATCTTTGTGCTCTTTATCTTTCGAACGAAAATAACGCTTTCTAGCCTTACGTGAACGGTTGCGAAGATGCTGCAGCTCATTATTCCACCAGGGTTGCTTCCTGCCTCGTGTGCGACGTTTACGTTTCAACGGGACAACATCTCGAAGAATCCTATACAATACGGCATAGAAAAACGACACTGCTTCATCAATACTGCAACTATGAAGAAATTCTTCCCAGCACACTTCGTGAATAAGTGCATTGAGAGAAACAAAATCACACTGGCTAAAATCGAAATCAAAAGGGTCCACAGCATTCAAAACGTGCCTCCCATAAATGACTTCAAATTTCAATACGAACGGTCTGTGGTGTTGGTCGACTCGTAGTAGGGGTAACGGTGGCTCCAATAACTCAGCGGAATTGCTGTTATTGAGGAATGCTAAATCGAGAAGCCTTCTATTCACATTCGTCAAATCATTTATTTGAAAAAGTCCGTTTGCCACAAACGACTCGATTAGAGCTATCTCTTGCTCAGACGAAACATTTGCTGGCGTCAATGAATTCAAATCTTCATCTAGAATCCAACACAAGTGTGGAAGATTGTAATCGCCAACAACCAACACTACGTTGCGATCATCAGTCATATCCAGAAGTTGTTGTATACATGCAGCGTGCTGTTTGTAAAGGGCAAGCTCACTGTTGGGAGGTAAATATCGAGCAAACTATCATATCGAAATTCGGCAGGGAAATCCGCACAACAATCTGCTCCAATTGTTCATTACCGGCAACACAAACCAACACGCTTTGCAGTCCATTCCTAACACCAATCAAAACTCCACCGCCACGATGATAGTGACTGGTTTGTGCATTTCGATCACAACGATATATTGTGTAGTTGTGTGTGAGCTCAGAGTTCAGAATGTCGTTGTTGAGCCATGTTTCTGTGAGAGAAATGACGTCATAATCGCATTGAGACAAGGCCAAATACAACTCGTTTGTTTTTGTACGGAGCCCGCGTACGTTTTGATAGTAAAACGTGCATATAGAGGAGTTTTCGTTGCGATAGAGTATTAAACCTATCGGCTCGGCACTACTGTGTGGTGTTGTTAGCTGATGTGGCTTGAAAGCGAAACATAGGTCGAGTGGAAGCGGTTTGTTCGAAATCGAATTGGCGGAAAATAATTCCTTTTTGCCATGTTGAACCAGCTAATGCGATGTCCTTCAAATGCAAGCCAATGCCAACTTTGAACGAAACAAACGTTAGTTGCTCCAGAGTTTTCCCTTTCGGAACAAGTTTAACGACTTCGATATCCTCATCGGTATTCACGTTTTTTTTACCAGTTTTTCTATCTGCTGCACTGTTGCCTGAGGATCGAACCCAGACAGATACACCTAAAATAGGTTTGCTCTTTGTGCTGCGGCCAGCGGGATTGCGTGACCCGGATCGATGTCTTTAGTTCCTTCGGTTGCATTCGTTTGTTGCATTGGTTCATCAGGAAGTTGAAGTCATGGTCGTTTTCTCGAAATTGTTGATTCTTGATTCCTACGAACTCGCGGGGTTGTTGGGGCGTTCGTTGTAGGATTGTGTTAATCTTAGTAGTGTTGAGTGCAATTTCTTTCCTTATTTCATCAAGAGCTTTGCTTTGTTCTTCAGCCATTAACTGCATTACACTGTTTGTCGATTAAATGGCTTGTCGAAAATTGGCATTTGACATCATTCTCGGAAACTATTAAGTTGAGAAACTACTACGTCTTGAACGTAAACTTGGCTTCACGGGATAATATTCAACATCGATCTTATTGCATTATACGCGTAGTTAAAAGCATGAATTATATTTTTTAATTAAGGCTTTCGTTGTCCCATACCTTCTTGCGAAAGGATTGTGCCTGGATACGTGGATGAATTGAAAATACACGTCCGGGATAAACACACGGGTAAAAATCCACACATATTTATTGGCAAAAATTCATGAAAAATTCCACATAAGATTCATTTGTTCACACATAAACTGAACCCTCTGAGAAACACATGAAGTTTATGTGGCAAATGAAAAGTATGTGTGGCCACACATAGTGGTTATATGTACCCATCGGAAGTATGTGTGGTTACAAATAGATATCATTTGTGGATCAAATTGCAAAAATTTATGTGTGGGACACATAGATATTATCATTGCTTTTTTATCAGTGTATTTTCTGAATGTGGGAGTCTATATAACCGTTTCAAAACACTCAAACGACATATTCTCAAATTTTATCTCCGTGGAAATAGTAAACCCCACAATACCGTACCAGATGCTAATAATTATGACTCCGGAGCCATGACCGTGGATTTAGATCAACCTTCAGCGCCAGAGAACGAACCGTATTATGATGGAATAACAAATAAGATTTTTTTAAACCTTCCGTCTCGACTACGGATACGATAGAACTTGCAGAAAAAAAATGTAAATGAAATGCGTTGTGTTGTTGGGCTTCCTGAAACGAGTATTACAGATTTTATAAAAGTAGCAACAGAGCTGCTGGATTATTCCGGAAAGCATTATCTAGGTATTTTCAAATTGTTTTTACGCCAAAAATCAATTCCGTACAATGATGTTGATGCCGTGAATAGCATCAACAAGTTTCGATTTCCGAGTATTTTTGGTAATGTGCGTACGCCTAAGGACAGCTTGGCGTGTTTTTCAGGAACTGCAGGATTTGCTATTCCAATTCCCAAAGAGGAGCTTCTAGGACGAACAAAGCTCACAAAAGTAACCACTTTTCCAGCTAATGCTAGTCGGCATCGTAAGAAATCTATTATGAAGCATACGAAAGTCATCAAGCACATGGCTCAATATATTTCGATTCTCGACACAATGGCATTGATAATGCAGCATGAGCGGGCATTGGAGTCGATAACAAACGAAGTAACTACAAACGGCCTTATGCACGGGTTCAAAGATTGCCAGCATTTCAAAATGCACCCATATCTGAAAAACTATCCAAATGCTTGCAGGATATCCTTACATATTGACGACGTGGAGTATCTAAATGCATTAGGATCGCAAAAAGGCAACAAAAAGTTGACTAACATAAGTTTGAAAATCGACAATATCAACCCCATCGTCAATTCAAATCCAGATAGAATTTATCTGGTAATGACTGTTCACACTAAAGACGTCAAGAAATACGGCTTAATATCACAGTGCGGGGGCAGAAGCATCAGCTGCGAGCTGTTTTGGTTCATGTTGAAGGAAATACGTTAGCGATCCACGACATTTTCGATTTGATGGGATTACAAGCTAAAATATTTTGCCGAATGTGTTACGCTACTCGAGATCGCTTCATCAGGGTTTGTTTGGAGAGGTCCATCGTTTGAGAACCCCAAAATCTATTCGAGCTGATTTGGAAGCTGTCACATCCGGTCAAAAAATGTCCTCTGAATGTGTAATAATGCGAGAATGTGCTTTGCATGAACTAAAGGATTTTAACATAGTTTTAAACAATACCTTTGACCCAATGCACGACATTCTTGAGCGCGTAGGAATGATGGTAATCAAGTTAATATTAAACAAAATAGTTAACAATCAGAAAATCTTGCCAATACAAGCAGTTAACAGGCGTATAATGGATTTTGATTACGGTATAGTTGAATCACAAGACAAACCACCACCCAATTTTTCAGTACTCAGTTTGAAAAAGCCCGGTCATGCGATTAGTCAGTCCGCTGCTCAATGTTGGACTTTATTTTGAGCTTTTTTGTTTATATTCAACCCAGTATTGACTGATAGTTTCGTTTGTTTACTTGGCTCACTATTAAAAATAACCTTTTATTCATTTTCGTATAAACTCACCTTTGAACAGATAAACAATTAAGAAGAAGAAATTTAAAAATTCAACAAATACCAGGGGGTAAGGCACTCGACCCAGGGGGTGAGTAACTCTGCCACGGTGTGTTTGTGTTGATCGTGTACGAATGTGTTTCTGGGGTGGCAGAAGGTGTTCTTGTGTTTTCACAAACTACAATCGAAAATTTATGCTTATTGGCAACCATGCACGGTTTAGACGTTTAATACATGCTCACATATGCACCGTCTGAATTACATTTGTGTAAGCGAGAGGGAAACAAAAACAAACAGTATTATTCGTGTAAGTGGTGCCAGATATGAATTTATCTTTCATGTGGTGGCGAGTGTGTTTGAAGTGTGGTGGATTGTGTTTTTTAGGGTGGTAACACAAGGTGGTCGAGTGACACCCCCTGACTCGACCACCTTGTGTTACCACCCTAAAAAACACAATCCGCCACACTTCAAACACACTCGCCACCACAGGAAGATAAATTCATATCTGGCACCACTTACACGAATCGATTGTTTGTTTTTGTTTCCCTCTCGTCTACACAAATGTAATTCAGACGATGCATATGTGAGCATGTATTAAACGTCTAAACCGTGCATGGGTACCAATAAGCATAAATTTTCGATTGTAGTTTGTGAAAACACAAAAACACCTGCCACCCCAGAAATACACTCGTACACGATCAACACAAACACAACGTGGCAGAGTTACTCACCCCCTGACGCACGCACACTACAGCGCCATTTAAAACAAAGGAGTGAAAATAAGAAGGAAAATCTTTTGGAGAAAAACAAACCATCGTTCTTCTGCATGTGCTAGAAAGGAAAAGGTGATTAAACGTCAAAAAGCCAAATATTCCCACATCTGTATATCGGCATAGGTCCTTTCAAGAAAGCATTTAAAGATTGAAAGTGTTTCGGGAAAGCCGCAGCAACACCAGCCGATTATAATTGTAGATACAAATACATAGTTGACGTTCTGAAATCTAAGGCCCGGCGACCACTGATGTGACATCTGCTAGCATGCCAAAATATCTTGTCGGCATTCGCCTCACGCCACAAGACGTTGACTCGATATTTTGACATGTTATGTGATGTCACACTTCCGCCACATCAGTGGGCGCCTCGACTAAAGCACGCAGTGATTACGGATTTGATTAAGTATTTGATTTAAGAATTGATTATCTTCTAATTTTTACCTTCTTGAGCAGGAGTGATGGAAAAGAATGTTTTGTTTTGCTTTATTTTTCTCGAAAAAGAAAATATCTCAACACGAAAAATAAAACTACTTAAGTTTTAAATAAACTTCTACCCATTTTTATCAACCGATTTATATTCGTATAAAATAATACGTAAACCTTTCCCTAATAATATATTGTATTGAAATACTCCTATTATCACAGAGAGTTCTGTAATAGGAAACTAAATTTATGGAGAACAATTTGCAACAGCTTAGAAATTTTAAGGCAATAATAAATATTTTCAGCGCAAAAAATCAACGATGCTTCACTGCTTCTTCTAAGCGCGTCCGAACTTCTCAATATTCCTTACAAATTAAGAACACTTGAGGAAGACGTTAGTGAGGCAACAAATGAGGTCAGTTGAATTATAGATGTTAAGTAACTAAATTATTCACTTGATTCTGCATATTAAAATTCTTCGTTCTGTTCCAGCTTACTCGTCAAACGTTTGAGGCACACGATCAGTTTTGTTGCCTATATTGGACCGGGGGAAAATTCCAATGAAAAACGATTTGAACGCAATAACTAGAATAGCCTATAAAGCCATGGAAAAACGAATTGTTGAAGGTATCAGGTAGGAAGAACCTCTAAACATTTTTAAAAATGTTGTAACGTACTTGGTAACGTATACAATCATATTTTTATAATCGATTTCTGATGTTTTTTAAGCTATCTTTCCACAGATAAACAAGAGAAGACAGCAAAAGGAATTGTTGCATTATTCCCTTAACTGAAGTGTGATAGAGAACGGCCCGCCTAATGAGGTAATTTGGCTTTTTGTTTTTACTAATTGTATCAAAATAACAAAATATTTAATCAAAGTATTTCAAATTTCAGTGGCTTTTTTGCCGACGTCAACGGGGCTTCAAAACAGGAACTCATAATGGTCTGATTTTTCATCGCATCAGAAATTCAATTAAGAAGCTGCCGACTACCCTACGGAAATTTAAACGCAATAAAGTAGACATGTTATCTGCTGTACATTCCGATATAAGAGCTCGGGCAGAAGCACTGAAGATAATGGACAGAAGTGATAAAGTCAAGGTCTGTAAGAAAATGGAAGCGTGTTTTTCGCTGCATCAAATGTTTCTGCAAAAAAAGGGGGTTGGCGAAATTGTTGAAGTGTTCGCTCACTTACTTAATTTAAATGGATTGCTGGTAATTTTCATGATTTGCTACAAAGTTAAATAGTTTTAATGACATTCAAATCGCTCTAGATAAGCCAAACGTATGCCAGACTTTTCCCAAATGGTGAGGTTCAACCAGATTACAGAGGCGTACTGGCTGAGTGTCTTTTGTATTGCCCGGAAAAATTCCATCATGTTGAAGATGGTTAGTAGGTTACTCACTGGTTGATTGTGTATGTTTTTAACGATTATATTTATAGAATACCTACGTGCTTTGCTTCGGATCAATAAAAAGCAGCCAACCCGAGGATTCCGCAGAAAAGTTGATGGAACGCTAACAATAGATAATACCCACTCACTGGTCCGTTGGATCATGGTATAAAACTGGTACTGCTTAATTGCTCAATTTATTTAATTTCTTGTCTTTTCAGCCATCAGTCGATGCGATTAGCCTTTATATGTCATCCATTGCAAAATGTGTATGTTGAAGTGAAGACGTCAATTCATGCCATTGATACATTCTTCAAAAGTTTTTCCGTTTTCGGCATAAATGTTCCCACCAAATTCGTTATGCTGATGGATTTCTTGGCCATTGTTCTCTTCGAAACACTGATGATTAGCACAAGATTAACGGTGAACAAGCTTGCCATTACGTCGAGCAAAACAAACAAAACGACGGTTCCATTCGTACCGGTTTTTTTTCAGTTAAATCGTAGCCTCTAAATAAATAGGTTACGTAAATTATGGATGTTCAGTAGTAAATTTTTTTCAGGAGAATAAAAAACAAAGCTTAACTATATATAGCCAGAGCTTAAAAATATCATATTCAATTCTCAAATTGCACCCTGACTGAGTTAAAATATTAGTCATCGCGCGCTGTTCTTAGCGAACATGAAGTAAACACAAATTTGCCTTCATGAATCTCTTGTGCAAGATGAGTCAACTTGTTTTGTGTTGCTTTACTTTGATCATTCATTCGTTCCGGAAAGCAGTGAATGTACGTAAGTGCAAACAACTCATTCAATTTCAACGTACTACCGTGAAGACGAAAAAACAGTCATTCATTTGGAGAATCAATGAAGTGAAAAAAACCAAAACTTCTCGAATCGATTCTACAAATGCCTTTTCTCGAGCAAATGCCCCACAAACTCTGTAGCGATTTCGGCCATTTAGCCTTTTGGCTTCCTTTGCCTTCAGCCATGTTCGGGAATACTTGAAATCCTGTGGCAGAAAAAAATCATTCACGAACGCGAAAATGAATGACTGGTTACCAGAACATTCAGTCAAGCAACCAAAATCTCTTGAAGGCTTGAATAGCCGTGCCCTTTGCTGTGGTGTGAATGAGTTGTGTGGAACACAAGGACAACGGAATGACTGAGCATAGCAAAATAGTAAACACGAATATATTGCGTGACTGATAGAACGAAATGAAGGGAGCGAAAATTGTACCTACTGAATATTTTTTTTACTCATCGTTCACGACGGCTGTCATTTTTTTCGAGCTCTGTATATAGCAGCCCAGGTTTTTTTTTTGTTTTCAATATTTTACCCAATTTCCATAAAAACACATTTTATAATAATGAGTAGAGCTAACCCAAGATCGAATAAATTGAGCGTTTACCCAAATTTGGGTTTAGTTTCGGTTGCCAAATTTTGAGTAGTTCCAATTTTTATGGTATTGGGTTATCTTTACTTAATTTTGGGTAAATCTGAATGAGCGTGTAAGATGACAAACAAGCTGTGTTGTTAAATTCACCAATTGCCTTTGGTGAGCGAATTTGATGAGTTGCGCTGTCAGTTTTTGTATTTATCGTATCGTGCAACCGTGACACGTGATTCATGAGTTTGCTACACAGTTTTTGTTGCACATATATTTGAGGGTGTGCGTGTACTGAAATAAATTCATTGCTTTCGCACACACTCACACATGATAGTGGGAGCTAAAGACAAAATCAAAATAAACTAAATTTGAAATCAATTTGGAGTAAATATCTCGGTATGCTTTGCTCCAATCATATTTGAGTTTATTTTAGTTTTTTTTCTGAATTTTATACAGTACATTTAGATTTTGAAACATTAAAATATATTTTCGTGAGCTGATAAAGTTTCGTTTGGTTTAAAAATTATTTTTCAAACTGTAGTACGAAAGAAAAATCTTGGAGTATATGGAATGTGTCCTACTATACATCTCGCTATACATAACCTCTTAATTAAGTTGGGATGATACTTATAAAATCTCAAGCCCTGCTACATATATAAAATATATACGCGGTGACTATAATAAATAATTTGTTGATACATGATCATTTATATAAAATTACTCATAATAATAACATTGATTAAATTTATTTAATTAATTTGTTAGGATTTGTTTATTTGTTCTGTATTATTTTATGAGTTTTATCCAATATTTTACGTGTACACATTGTTGGCAGTGTAGATGGGGGTGACATTTTTCCCTACGCCGCCACTGCTATGAAGAGCTGCCAACCGTTCAAAGGAAAGAAACAAAAGAAACTTTATTCATGTATAACCACGCGAGAAATAAACAAGTTGCTTTTTTCAACGTCCCGGTTTAATTTCTTTTACCCCGCGCGAAAAGTCCCAAGGTGGTTCGGTTCTCCGTTCAGTTCCGTTGTGTCCGCTGATTGGGTTGTCTGCTGCATATCTGTTGGGCGTTCCGCCGGCATTTCCCACAGGTTATGGGCCCAGCTTCGGGTGAAAGAAAAATTGCGTTTCGGACGAAAAGCAGCGGAGCAGTTGCTGCTGTGTGAACTTTGTTGCGGTTGTGTTAGTGAACGGGTCTGTACGTCTGCTGCACGCGGTGCGGGTACTTTTGTGTGAGAAAACTTTTCGCATGAGTCGTGAGCAGTGAGATTCTCTGAATTTTGTTTCTTTAGACTGCTGAATCTGTGCAAAAAAAAAAGACTTGTGGTTCGCGTTTCTTTGTTTTGCTTCGTGACACAAAACAAGTTAAGATGAGTGAAAAACATCTTTTTGCCCGGCTGAACAATCAAAACTATCAAGTTTGGAAGACCCGGATGGAGATGTTTTTAAAACGAGAAGATACGTGGTATGCAGTGAGTGATCCGAAGCCGGAACCGGTGACAGCGGATTGGACAAAGGCTGACCGTAAGGCACATGCGGCTATCGTGCTCTACGTGGAAGACAATCAACTGAATCTAATCCGAAATACTACTTCGGCCAAGGACGTGTGGAAACGCATAAAAGATTTTCATGAAAAGACCACGATGACGTCGCGTGTGTCAGTTCTGCGCCGTATCTGCAGTATGAACATGCCGGAAGGTGGCGATGTCGAGAAGCATCTAGTCGAACTGGAGGAGCAATTTGATCGGCTGTCGTGCGCTGGTCTGGAGCTCGAGCAACCACTGAAAGTCGCCATGATTTATCGGAGTCTGCCCGAGTCGTTTGGAGGCTTGGTGACTGCTATGGAGAGTCGCCCGGACGGTGACCAGACGATGGAACTGGTCAAGCAAAAGCTGCTTGACGAATACCAGCGGCGATTGGATCGTTCGACAAATACCGGTGAGAATGCGTTGAAGCTGCAGACCGCTGGGCGGAAGGACAAAATCTGTTACCATTGCCGTAAGCCAGGCCACTTTCGGCGGGACTGCCGCCTGCTGAAACAGCAACAGCAGCAGGAGAAGAAGAGTAACGATCCTCCCAGGAGCGGAAAGAAAGGCGGACCGAAAGCGAAGCAGGCATCCGAAGCTGACGTCACAGTTTGTTTCATGGCTGGAAACAAACACCGGAACAGTGGTTGGTTTGTCGATAGTGGATGCTCAACCCACATGACAAACGAGAAGGCTTTCTTTACCACGCTGAACGAGGATGTCAGAATCAAGGTGCTGCTTGCGGATGGCTCAACTACTACTTCGTCCGGCATAGGCGAAGGTGTAGTGAAGTGCGTCGACGACAAAGGTGGGGTTCTGGAGGTTCTGTTCAAGGATGTGCTCTACGTCCCCAGCCTTGACAGTCCGTTGCTGTCCGTGCGGAAGCTGACCCAAAAGGGGTTGAAGGTCAAATTTGGAGAATCCCGGTGCACTATTTCGAGCTCGACAGGAAAAGTTGTGGCAGTAGCGGAACTTCGAGGCAACCTGTATGTACTCAAGGAAGCGGAGGATGTGAAGCTGGCCAAGGAGGGTCGGCACTTGACGAATTGCCAGCACACCTGGCATCGACGCTTTGGGCATCGGGATCCGGCTGTTCTTGATCGGATCAGAGCAAACAACCTTTGTGAAGGACTCAAAGTTCAGGATTGTGGATTACGGCAAGTTTGCGAGCACTGCCTTGAGGGTAAGTCATCCAGAATTCCGTTTCCTAAACTTTCACAAACTCGGGCGAAACGTGTTCTAGACCTTATCCATACGGACGTCTGCGGTCCGATGGAAAACATCACTCCGGGAGGGTGTCGATATCTGATGACCCTCATCGATGATCATAGCCGGTACACGGTGTTGTGCCTGCTCAGGCAGAAGTCAGACGCAGCCGGATGCATCAAACGATTCGTCGCGCATGTGAAGACGCGATTTGGAAGGGCGCCATGCGTAATTCGATCGGACGGCGGCGGTGAATACGCGAATCGAGAGCTGAAACAGTTTTATGATCTGGAGGGCATACAAGCCCAGTTAACAGCTGCTTATTCACCTCAGCAGAACGGCGTCGCAGAGCGCAAAAATCGCTCTCTCCAGGAGATGGCGACGTGCATGCTTCTGGACGCCAACCTCCCGAAGCGGTTCTGGGGAGAAGCAGTCGCAACCGCGGCCTACCTGCAGAATAGACTACCATCGCGAACGATCGAGAGAACGCCGTACGAAATCTGGTTCGGTGAGAAACCATCGTTGAGTAACTTGCGGGTGTTTGGAAGTCCCGTTTACGTGCATATTCCTGACATAAAACGCTCCAAGCTCGATAGTAAGGCACAACGACTGGTGTTCGTTGGCTACTGCGACGATCGGAAGGCCTACAGGTTCCTCGATCCGAAGACGAACGCGATCACAATCAGCCGTGATGCGCGATTCGTTGAACTCGGTGACGGGTCACTAATGTCTAGTGATTCAGCTGCTAGCAGTATTGAATACCACGTGGAACCAAGCGTGGTACAGGAATCCGAGCAGGATGTCCCGATTCAGGAGGAGGACGAAGTTACTAATCCGGAGGAGCAAGCCGTTATTGAAAAGCCGGAGATTGAGGAGGAGGAACCAGGAAACGAATCTGACGACGAGTTCTACGAATGGGAAGAAGAAGAACCCGAGGAGCCAGAAGAACAAGTAAGACCGAAACGAAGTACACGGGGTGTGCTTCCGAAGCGTTTCGACGACTACGAGGTTGATTCTGCGATGGTTGTACGTGAAGAACCGACAAGCTACGAGGAAGCAGTTAGTGGATCCGAGCAGGACCTGTGGAAGGCGGCGATGACCGCGGAGTACAAGTCGCTGATTAAAAATGAAACGTGGAAGCTCGAACAACTTCCGACTGGTCGTGTACCCATAAGCTGCAAGTGGGTGTTTCGAAAGAAGGAGGATAACGCTGGAAATGTTACTCGCTTCAAGGCTCGGCTAGTAGCGAGAGGCTTCTCGCAGCAAATCGGCATCGACTACGATGCTGTGTTCGCGCCAGTTGCGACGCTGACGACTTTTCGCATTCTCTTGACGGTTGCTGGTCATCACAACATGGTGGTGCGTCATATTGACGTTGAATCGGCGTATCTGCATGGTCGGCTGCAAGAAGTTATCTATATGCAGCAGCCGAAAGGATTCATCGAGGTAGGCAACGAGAATCTTGTGTGCCGTCTCCAGCGGAGCCTTTACGGCCTCAAACAGGCTGCTAGAGTGTGGAACACGACCATTAGCGGAATTCTGACGACCCTGGGCTTCGGGCAATCTCGATCGGATCCGTGCTTGTATTCGAAGAGACTGGCCGGTGGAAGAAAAATGTATCTGTTAATATATGTCGACGACATGCTGGCAGCGAGCACCAACGAGAAGGACATTTCTGATCTGGAGGAGGAGCTGAGCAAGCAAATAACTCTTTCGTCGCTTGGAGAAGTGAGCCATTTCCTCGGAGTTCGTGTAACGAAGATCAACGGCTTCTACAGCTTGGACCAAGAAGCGTACATCAAAAAGATAGCGGATCGCTTCGGGCTTCAACATGCGAAGGGGTCAAGTGTTCCGATCGACATTGGCTACTACCGTAGTCGAGAAGGAAGCAAGAAGCTGGACGATAATCGGCGTTACCACAGTCTTGTAGGAGCACTCCTGTACGTGACCGTGAATACGCGCCCCGACGTTGCCGTGAGTGTTTCCATCTTGAGTCGTCAAGTGAGCTGTCCAACCGTTATCGACTGGATAGAACTAAAACGTGTCGTCCGATACCTGGTGAAGACGAGCATCTACAAGCTGACGCTGGCAACAAATCGAGACGGACCAATCACGCTGATCGGTTATAGTGACGCCGATTGAGTGGAGATACTTTCGACCGGAAGTCGAACACCGGCTATGTTTTTCGACTGGGTGAGGCAACTGTATGCTGGGCAAGTCGGAAGCAGACAAGTGTTTCGCTGTCCAGCATGGAGGCGGAGTACATTGCTTTATCGGAGGCATGCAAGGAGGTAGTCTGGCTCAGGCGTCTTCTGGGAGAATTTGGCGAAAAGCAAAATGGTCCAACGGTGATATTGGAGGACAACAGAAGTTGCATCGATTTTGTGAAGGAGGAGCGACTGTCGAGAAGGTCGAAACATATCGACACACGTCTCTACTACACGAAGGACCTGGCGGAGAAAGGCGTCATAGTCTTGCAGTATTGTTCGTCGGAGGAAATGACTGCGGACATCTTGACAAAACCGTTAGGCGCAGTGAAGCAGAGAAGATTCGCTGAAAAGATGGGTTTGGTCAGCACAGCTGAACGGACCGATCAAGGAGAGTAAAATGTCAAGGAGGAGTGTTGGCAGTGTAGATGGGGTGACATTTTTCCCTACGCCGCCACTGCTATGAAGAGCTGCCAACCGTTCAAAGGAAAGAAACAAAAGAAACTTTATTCATGTATAACCACGCGAGAAATAAACAAGTTGCTTTTTTCAACGTCCCGGTTTAATTTCTTTTACCCCGCGCGAAAAGTCCCAAGGTGGTTCGGTTCTCCGTTCAGTTCCGTTGTGTCCGCTGATTGGGTTGTCTGCTGCATATCTGTTGGGCGTTCCGCCGGCATTTCCCACACACATGGCCGTCTCGAATAAGCTCGGTTTCTGGTAGGGAGCAAGCTATTCGACGTTTGGCTTAGGTCGTTTGACAGCTAATCGATAAGATATGATCGATTAGCATACAGAGTTGGCAATTTTTTTAAGTAGATTTTTTTAATTGGTTACAAATTTTAAGCGTAAGAAATTTCCACAGACAAAAAAAAGAAATATAGTTTTTTTTGTACATATATAGATGCAAATATGATCAACATTAAGGCCGGAGTCCGATCAAAATGTATATAAAATCTGCGAAACGAATAGGAGGCAGTTCACTTTGGAATGTTTAATGCCACGAGTAATGTCATTCCAGTAGAAATACTAAAAACAATGTGGCGAATTTGTTCCTGCCTTGACCTACCCCGCATGGAGATGTGTGGCATAAATGTATACGTTTGCTTCAAAATACTGCCTAACAAAAGCTCTGCGCTAAATTTAAAAACGACTTCTTTTCAATTTTCAAAACCTCATCGGACCTATCGACACTTTCTCTTCTCATTTTTGGTTCTAGCAGAAATTACTGTCGTTTCCTAGGGTTGCATCAACAATCAATATGCAACTAGCGATTTGAAATTGGTTCACTGTTGTAGAACCCCTTGGTCCAAATTACACCTTGAAGCCAGCACCTTGCTTTACATATTTGCGCCTTTGTTTTGTTGTGCTGTGTTATTTTGACCGAATATTTGAGAGTGTGTTTGTGTGAGTTCATTATTAGGGGCGCATTATTACGTTTGGGACTGAGCTTGGGACCGATGTGCTAGTACTGACTAATTTTTCTCATAGTCTATATTTTCACAATTCACAATAACCATAATAGGTTTCATCGCAGTGATTTCGTGTTCATTCCTCCATTGGTTGTACACATCTTGTAATTCTCCGTACGTATAAACACTGATATGCACCTGTAAAATATGAAAGTTATGATTCTCATAACCAATTGAATAATTAATCAATAAAAGCAACTAACCTTGATAGTGTTAAGTATAATCATTGGATCACAGCAAGAATAGAAACGATAACATCAACGCATAGCATAAAACATCATTTTTACTGAGAGCAGCACAATTCACTCCACTCCACTTCACCGGTATTTTGCTAACCACCACCCAATGGAAATCCATCTGGCCCCATACACTATCCGTCTCTCATAACCTGCTCTTTGATTTTCTACAAAAATGGCTAACATCAACCATTTTGAGTAATATAATAAATAAAAACGTAACGTGATGTAATAAATGTAAACAACTGCAAAAGCGCACATATTTAAGCAAATCACTTTTTTCCACCAGCTTGTTTTTGATCTTATTAGAACTGTCAAAACACACCTTTGCCTTCTTCCTTTTGCTCCAATACACAACTCAACAATGTTTATTTATTTATTTATTTGACGTCAATCATGTGTAGACCTTTTGTTTAAGTTATTTTTTACATATTTTGTCACTCTTATATCTACATAAATATATTTGTAACAGTATTTGGCATAGATACTTGTACATTTATGAGCAGCTTTTTATCGAATATTATTAAAGTATTGCTTCAATTTATATTTTGTCGTTGTAAAGTCAACGTTTTCGCAATGCATATTGTATGTTGCTATCATCCGATTTAAAGGTCCAAATTTAGCATAATTTGTACGATGGTGGCTTGTAGTAAAAACCTTTCGATTTCGTAGTTGTCGACTTGGTATGTAAAATTTAAGTTTTGATAAAAATTCTTCAGAATCAATACGATGCGAAACGATATCGTTTACAACTGAGACCATTGCAAATTCTCGACGCTCTTTTAATGTTTGGATGCTGATGAGCATACAACGAGCTTTATAAGATGGTAAAGGAAATCTTGTCCAACCTAGTGTTCGAAGGGCAAACAGTATAAATTGCGTTTGAACTGATTCTATTCGTTGTTCGTGCGTGACTGAAAAAGGTGACCATACTACGCTACAATACTCAAGTATTGATCTCACATATGCAACGTATAATGTTTTTATTGTGTATGGGTCATGGCCGAGATGGGAGCCTTGAGGAACTCCTGAAGTAACTCGAATAGGATTTGAAGTCTTGCCTTTAAATCTGACTATTTGTTGTCGGTCAGTAAGATAAGACTCGAGCCATTTAAGAAAATTTAGCTCAATACCCATTTTTTTGCAGTTTGAATAGAAGCATGGGTATATCAATGCGATCAAATGCCTTGCTGAAGTCTGTATAAAGAGCTTCAACATGGTTTCCATTATCCATTGCAACCAGCGAATAGTTGACGAATTCTAGTAAATTTGTATTAGTTGAGCGTCCTTTGAAGAATCCATGTTGCAAGGTAGAGATTCTATTTTTAATTTGACAAAATAGTTTTTCATTAACGATCGCTTCAAAAAGTTTCGGAATGATAGAGATAATGGCAATACCGCGATAATTTCGTATGTCAGATTTTTTGCCACATTTAAAAATAGGTACTAGATAGGAACTTTTCCACGAGTTGGGAAAAATACCAGATTCGATCGACATATTGAAAAGCCAAAACAAGGGAGTTGTAAGCTCAGAAGCTAAGTTTTTCAGAAAAATGGGAGGAATCCCATCGGGCCCACATCCTTTGGATACATCCAATATTTTCAATGCTTCCCTTATGTCATTCACATTAATATTGTTTACACTAATATCTCTACTAAATTCTGGAAAGAAACCGAAATATTTGCGATCACGATCTGCTTCAGAAAATGTGGTATATATATCTTGAAAGAAAGTTGCAAATAGATTGCAAATTTCTGGTGAGGTAGACCCCACGTTTTCATCTAGGTACATTTTTGATGGAAAATTGTCAGATATCAGTTTGGTTTTTACATAGTTAAAGAATTTTTTTGGATTGGATTTTATCTCTAACTCGGTTTTTGAGTTGTACTCATCAAAGGCTATATTGACGGCTTGATTTAGCTGGTTGCCCGGATAAAAATAACCATACAATTACAATAAAATAATATAAAGGAACATTTAAATCTATTGCCGACCATGAATCTTATTGTTCATGTATCAGGTAAATGAAAAATGAATGTTGTTATTACAATAGAACTACTATTCACCCTATATACTAGAATTTTCAACAAATGTGAAACAATAAAATCAATAGTAATTGACTCAAATTTGTTCGAAGAAAAACGATTTTTTCTATAGTTAAGATACATAACAACCCCCTGATTCTATTGTCGATATCGCAATTTACATTAGATTCTATTGTGGAAACAATAACTTTTATTGTCGTCTTATCGTCATGAACAATATAGTCAATTTTACATACGATTGATTCTATCGTATGGTTACAATACATTCAATTGTAAATCTATGAGAATTTTTTTTACGGGTGCAAATATTCAAATAATTTACCAGATTCTCGTTGCTACAATTTATTTTGTATACCTTATATGCTTTTTTTATTTGTTCATTATACCAAACTGGGCTTCTTGAATAAATTTGTCTCCTTATTTTTTTCAATGGTACATGTTCAACTATAACTTCGAATAACAATTTGTAAAATGCATCAACCGAAGATTCGATATTTTTCTCAGTTCTAAAAATCGTTTGCCAATTTATACTACTTAGCCTATGCCTAATACTGTCCAAGTTAGCAACAGCTAACCGCAATCCACCTTACGGTGGCCTGATGAGTTGCATGGTAGTTGCATGTGAGCTTTTATCGTGTAGCTCGACATCGCTGTGACATTTCCAGGCAAACTCATCAAAAAGTGATTGGTGAGAAAAACAACAGCACTACATTCAACATCGGCTTGAATCCCATCGATGTTTACTAATTTTCATTTTACTCAATTTTTGAGTACAATTGTATACTACACGGAGATTTTTGATCACACATTTAAAACTAAAAACTATGTATAAAGATCACTCACCTTCGGCAGCTATACACGCAAAGAAAAACCGCAGTAGAAACTACCATTTCGAGGATTAAATTGAGCGCAATCACCAACAATTTTCACCTGTCTATAAATGCGTTTGATTTTACCATGCCTGCGGTTAGATTAACCATGGTGCAGTTGATATCAATATGAGGTCTGTCAAATATAACACAAACGTTGAAGGTTTTACCATAAACATAATAAATTTGATTGAAATTTCATGGTAGTTTTAAGGATAGGTGTAGTCGGGTAAAATGGTAGTTTTCACTACAAGATTTTTTTCTGTGTATGAAGCTCTTATCATTAATATTGTTAAAATAAACATAATATGATTTTTATTTCAAAAATCGATGTCACTTGGTTTTAAACATAGAATATGTTTGAAATAAAGCAAGTTTATGTTTGCGGCAAGAATAAACTAATGCTTAAGTTTACACACTTAGAAAATAACACCGAACTCGGTTAAGTTTTCCACCGAACCACATCGGTTACCAACAAGAAACCGAATAAATCGTTTATTTAAACTGATTTCGGGTGTTGTTCTTGAGTCAAACCCGAATTTCGGTTACTATATGATATATTTGACAGATAATAATAAAACATGAACCGAACAGTACGGTAAAGCAAGGATAGTTCGGTACACGAAAACCGAGAAAACTCGGTAAACTGAACCGAGCATTCGCTAAATATTCTTAAACATCAAACACTTCTCTTCGAGTCAATTCCGCGGCGGCTATGTCTACCGAAAAACTCGGTTATTCTATCTGACTCGATTACGGCTGAAAAACTGTCAACCATTTTATGTCGCGTGCGCTCGCCGAATTACGAAAAATCTCAGTACAGTTTAGTAGAAATATTCTGTAAGTATATGGTACTAATTTTGTTATTAATTTTACAGGCATCCTGCGCTGTAATATGTTTTTACTGCCATGAACACGTTGCAGGTTATGTCTCTGGCTTGCAAAGGCATTTAAAAAACCACCTGCTCAAAAATGATTTTAAAATCAGTGATATATTTTTTGACTGTACATTTCCACGCTGTAACTCTCGTTACGGAAGTTTCTATTCCCTGAAACGCCATATAGTGGAAAAGCATCCGGCAAGCTCTCGAAATTCTACCGTGGAAGAAACTTTTGATGACTCTCCTATGACAGAACAAGGAACACATGAAGATTTGTTTAAGAAATCCGAGAACTACCCTAAAACCGAATCGAGCATAGATTTGGAAGAACTTAAGAAAATAATAAATCTTAGCTTTTGTCGTATTACATATGATGTTGGTTTGCCTTTCTCAAAGATCAATGATTTCATTAAGCTTTGCGATGAAATAGTACGACACGTATCAGGGTATCTTGAGGCCGAAACTATAAAGTTTTTGAGTGCACAAGGGATTGCTGTCAACAGTAAGGATTCGGTAGCGCTTCGGAACACATTTAATTTAAACAGTCTTTTTGATCAGGTTAATTCTTTCAAAAAACAGAAACAGTACTTGAACCAGCTTGCCATTTCTACACCGGCTCCCGGAGAAATTTTGCTAAACCAGAGGCAAGATATACGCCACGTCGAATCTCTTCCTAAAAAAGTCATGGTTAACGAGACCGCTTCGTATATCAGCATTACTGATTCATTGAAATTTATATTCAGGAATCCTGAAAATCGAAATTTTTTGAACGAATGGAACCAAGAAACTTCCAGCACACCTTGTGTAACCGAGTATAGCTCATTCAGTACTGGTGAAATTTTCAAAAACAGCAAATACTTTCAACAGTATCCTGATGCCATCAGAATCAGTGTCTACCAGGACGATGTAGAACTAGGCAACGCATGCAGTTCAAAGGCTGGAATCAATAAAGTTTGCAACTTTTGTTTTAAAATACAGAATATTCCTGAGAAATGGAACTGTTCACCACGTACAGCATTTCCACTCCTATTCTGTACTTCTGTGGATGTAAAGAAACACGGATATACAAAAATTCTAAAGTCTTTGGTCGCGGACTTGAAAAAGTTGGAACAAGGCGTTACGGTCTATTACGGATCAGAGAAATTCGTTTTAAGAGCTGTTATGACGATATTTTGCGGCGATACACTTGCTGTACATGACGTCTTCGGCTTACTTGGGCCTAGGGCTAACTGCTTCTGTCGAATTTGTCAGATTACAAGGAAACAATTCCATTCAGATCCATCCGAAGAATACACGTTGCGTTCGAAAGAATGGTATGAAACTCAGCTTGCTGCAGTACAGGACGGATCGCTGACACCGAAAGATTGTGGACTGAGTACATCAGGATGTATTTTTAACGAATTAGAGTTTTACCACATCAGCAACAACTACTGTCTCGACAGCATGCATGACCTTGCTGAAGGGGTGGTGCCTCTGACGATTCAGCAAGTACTGTCCGCTTTATCCAAGCAAAAGAGTTTGAAGATAACAGCGAAGTTCATAAACAATCGCATTAACGCCTTTCCTTTTGGTTACACTGACCACTGCAACAAACCTTCACCAAATTTCACTGACGAAATGCTTGCTAACCTAGCTCAGCATAAAATCAAACAAACATCTGCACAGTCTCTTCTCTTGGTAAGAGCTTTCCCATTCCTGTATGGTCATGTTGTCCCTCAAGATTGTAAGTTCATGCGCATTATCGGTCATCTCATTAATATAGTGAGGATAATAACATCTCCAACGGTATCTGAACACCTTCTTGCACTATTGGAAGAACATATAACATACTTTGAGGAAAGTTTTTTTGAACATTTTAAGCAGCGTATCAACAAGTTACATCACTTGCGTCACTACGGTCTTTGCATAAGAAAAAGTGGTTCAATGAAGCAATACAATTGCTTTCAATTTGAACAAACTAACAAAATAAGCAAGAATCAAGCTAATACGTGCAAAAATTTTAAGAATATTTGTTCCAGCTTAGCCAAGCGGCAATGCCAAAGAATGATAATTAACGTGCTTGATAAGCCGTTCCGCGACAAGCTGACCTATAATTCTGGAGCCTTAGTCGCACGTCATGGCTGCCTAAGTGAACATTTTTTGGATCCACAACTGCAATTTGTTTTTAAACCTAAAACCGTCACACTTAACGGTGTAGAATTCAGAAAGAACGCGATAATTGGATTGAAAATTCATGATGATGAGTTCTATCCGACTTACGGGATTATACTGGAAATCAATGTCGTCGACGGAAATGTTTTCTTTCTAATACGATCCTGTAAAACAGTGACGTATGATGAGTTCCTAGAGGCTTATGAGATAGATGTTCTATGTAGAGATGATTTTATATGTATGGAGATTTGCCATACACATTCAACATACTCATTTTGGTCGCCATACGATAGTCCAAAAAAGTACATATCACGACGAGTGTACAATCAAGATTATTAGAGCAAGTAGTTACAAAATAAAATTGTCGGAACACTGAAATATATAATAGTGGCAGTAATACTTTTTCAGCTTAGGAGGAAATCGACAATATACAAACGTTTCAACGGACATGACTTTACCAGACTTGGATTCACTACAAAAATGATAAAAATTATAGAGAAACTACAAACACAGTATAGTAATTGTGATGAAATTAAGGGCGCAGAAGAATGGTTTGAGGACACTATGACAATTGACGCTGATAAACATGAACCTGCTGAAGTATCTCAAAGGATGATCAATGCAAACAATCCATATGAAGGGATCAACTTGGAGCAGGTATAAAACTTACCAGTATTATCGGTGGTTAATTAATTGAACGTATTTGTTTCTATACCAGATAATCAATATCGATCAGGTATTTGACCGTACTGACAACGGGATATGCATCATGGAACTTTTGAAAGAAGGTGGAAGACCCAATGAAACGATCCGAAGGCGAATCACAGCACTTCTCTGCGACTGCTTGATCTCATTGTATGGAACGTAAGTAATCACTTTTATACTACCAATCAATTGAACCAATCATAGATTTTTCTTTGCTTCCAGGCATGCTAACAACTTTTACAAAAATCAGATCGCCTTGTCGCTGGTTGAAACATACTCTGCTCTGAGTTCAAAGAATGCCGAGGTTCTGCAAGTAAATCAACAATTTTATAATACAGTAGTCATAATTATCACTAATTATTGAAATTGGATACATTTTAAAAACATTTTTATACTAAACTCTGTTGCATTGTTTACAAAATGCAATACAAGGCAAGACGAAACGTCATTTTTTTCTGCAGAGAGCAAAAGCAAAGCAAAAATTTTGCGGAATGTTTTGAGCGTACTTTCTAGCTATACACTAGAAAAGTGCTTGTTTCGAGGGCAACAAGTAAAAGGGGCCTAAATTTGCAACGTAAATAGTTATTTTGATAATAATTTCTCACGGTTTACAGTACAGCCATGCAATTTAATTCTTAATTACCTGTTAGATTAAACTCTACTTTATAAGATGGCTCAGTAGCTTTGTATGGGAATGTTGACTTTCGCCAGGAATCAGAATCATTGCTTACGATTCCAGTCTGATTCTTCTAACAGATACCTTTAAACTTGGTAATATTGTGTTGACCGTGTTTACCATAAAAAAATCTCATTCATTCCAGTCGTTATGCCCAAGAAACCACGAGGCTGTAATAGCATGCATATATAGGGCATATGTATTACATCTAGTGCATCATTGAAGTTGGATTAAAGCTGAAAAGGGCCCCACTAAGATCGAACTAATGTTATATCCTTTGTAATGCCATAAGCCATTGCTAAAGTAGCATTATTGCATTGGTAATGCATCACTACTTTCTTAAGCTAATCTAACGCTTCATTACTTGACAACTGTGGTATTGATGCGATCCCGCATTACCGATGTTGACTGTGGGCTGAATAAGTGCAATAATATAATGCTTGTGGTTACTTGGGTGGTTTCATCCCCATGGGAGAGGACTTAACCGGCATGCTGGTAGTGAATATTACAGAATGGAGAATTTGGCAAGGCAGTCAACTGAACGCATATTCAAACGCCGAAAGCTTGATATTTCTGGTAGATCTAACGAAATCTATGTGACTCTTGAACAAAGCGATGACAATATGGAGGAACTGGTAAGTTGAAAGGTAAATATCATAATACGCAAACAATTAATATTTTATTTTATACTTTAGGTACTTGAATTGAAGTTCACTGTTCCAACGGTTCAATCTAAAGTTAGAATTTTTGAACTGTGGAAGAAAACGTTTGAAGATCGACAAATACAACGATCGACAGGGACTTTTGCGGAATATCTGAAAGATTTTCCAGTGATTGGCGCTTTTAATGGAGAACTCGTAAGTGTATAGTGAAGTACTTGAGATAGGTATTGAATTTTCGTTTATTGACAAAATCGATCAGTTCGTTTGGCAAATTACGGCATTGTTATTTATGGTGTTAGAATAAAAGATTAGCGTTGACTCACTATTTAGCAGATTGCCTAGTTGTGAATTCGTTTATTATACAGTACAAATCTTGATCGGGTATCATGATTATGTCTGCTAGCTTTATATATCAGTGAACGTTTGTTTTTGTAACCTGAGCCCTGGCTCTGGTTGTGGTTCTGATTTACACTCAAAGCGGGCGTACTGGATTGCTGTGGCCGCGCACATTGGGTGGCGGTAGTAAGACAAATAAACTGATTGATTATTTTAACGACGAAAGTACGCACACCTAGTTAAAAAGTATACTGGGGATTGAATCGATTAAACATTAATAATTTATTTCTGTAGGTCAAACTGGAATTTTCAACACTCAAAACTGGAGCCAAGCCATTCCCGAATAACTGGGGTAATTTGCAGGATAAAATCCTTGAGCGGTATTGTAACATGTTCGTGGAAGTTAAAAACAGTAAGTCGTGTTTTAAACATCAATAAATTATACATTTTATGTATTTATTTCATTTTCCTATAGATTTTATCAGAACGTTGGCAATAATCCGTGCCAAATGTCCATCGCGTGGTTCGAAGAGGAACAAAAACAATGATTCGACCAAGAAAAACCCATTGGGCGGTGTGATCGAGTGGATAGATGTAAGATGTAAATTTAAATTGTATGTAACATAAAACAAGGTTCCTTATTTTTATTTTCAGTCCGAAGACGATTTTCCTAGTGACAGCAGTATGCCGATGTTAATCTGCCGGGGAGTTTTCTTGGAAGATTCAGCAGACTTCGCCGTCTGTTGGAAAACAACTTTTATCAGTCTTCAACTTGATATTGCATCTGCATTCGAGGTATGGTTTTGTTCATTTGCTGCATTTGGTGAAGAGCCACCTCAACAGGACAAACAGTTTCATTCATTTATCACTGGAGCAGTGTATGATGTAGGCGTAATGAGCACGACGTGTGAGAAGTTTTTGGTTTCCCTTGATTAACCCTTTGCCTGTATCTTTAGTAAAAACGAATGGTAAAACCCTAGGCAATTGTTAAAACAATGATTGATCATCAGAACTTTTTTTTTTCATTGAGCTGCCGTTTATTGAAGGTTTTAGTAGGGAATATACACAATATGCAAGAATAAACAAAGAACTAAACTTTAATTTTTGAAAATTGGAAATTGTATAAGGATTTTTTTGCATCAATAAACTATGTAACTGACAAAACTGGTTTTATTTCTATTAAATTCGAAGCTATTTCAACCAAAATTCCAGCACTGCCAAATAGAACCGAATTCCGTAACTACAACAGAAAAGTCGGTTTGTTTGACAGCGTTCGATAATATTTGAGTAAACCGATGTTCGGTTATTGCTGATTGGATTTATTATTGTCAACCGAGTTTTTCGGTAAATTTGACAGATTGTGAGAAAGTAAAAATTTAACGAGAGCTCGGTTGTTCCATTTTGAACCGAACAGACTACCGAGCGTTCAGCAGATGAAAACTCGGTTGAAATTCAACCGAGTTCGGTATTATATTCTAAGTGTGTACCTGGAATATGTTTGTTTTCACGGTATTTTTTTCTGCGTGATTGACGATGCATTGCAACAATTTTGCCCGACTGTGTATACAATTTTAATTAAAGTTCATCGATGTAATAGTACTTAAATAAAATAGCATTGAATTCGTTGTGCTAATTTCTTTCTTAAGGGCAAAGTCAGTCATTCTTTTTGTTGATATATTTTGCCGAAGATAGATTGTTATCATAAAAAATCAGTGGGGTTGTGTACAAGACACGACCGGTTAACGTAGACTACGTTAAACCAAGTGATGCATTATAATGTCAGGGAAATTCTGTGTGGCTATTATTAGCGTTAAAAAGGTTTCAATTATTCGCGCCGGTCGCCTACCCTTACCGATAGAAGCAGTTTGTCATAATATGAAGTGTGTGGCTCTTATGGGACCTTAGACCAGCGTTTTGAAGCCAGTATGTAAGAAAATTCTATTGTACGCTCTTGAGATATTATTTGGTGGCCCTGAAAAGGGCCGTTTGGTTTAAATGATGACACGGTCACGGTTGCACGTTTTACGATGGACTATCTTTAAGGCCTAGAGTATAGTTGAGGATCTGTTGGGGAACATATAATTATTAAATTAATGATAGTTTTGCTCATTCTTATAATCATAATCGCTTAACATTACTAAATGTTTATTCGTATGTCATACTGTGCCTGAACGGCATGCATCTCGGAATTCTCACCATCGCCGGAACTATCAACAATGTTTTGCATCGTTTGGGGGATTTCAGTAACGACAGGCAGCGGAGGAAATTCTATAATACGTACATACAAACATGACTGATACCATGTCTCCTTTTCAACATTCACCATTTAAATACCATACCATTCGGATCATTTGTATACAATCTGAGTTGTAGTATGCCTTTGCATAATTCAACTTCAAAGAATCAAAGATTTGCAATTAATGCAATTTTAGCAATTCTAGATTTCAAGGGTAATAATAAACATTGAAATACTCTAGAATTCAAATAACGATAAAATTCGTTATCAGAAAATATCCGACAGGTTTAGTAATTGTTATGAAAACACAATAATCAATTGCAACATTTTCAGATGTGTAAGCGTCTCTAAAAATGTTCAAAATTCAGGAAGTTTTATCAAACAGAAAATAACAAAAATTATCTTGCAGTTGTTGTAAGGTTATAGTCAAGTATATAGGGTACATGTCCCTTGACTCAGTCGATTATGTAGCGCACGATTACAATTTTAACTATAACTCATACATTAGTTTAGCTAGAAACGATATTCAACTAGTTATACCTTTGCTAAGACATGCTCATCAAAGCGTTTGCTGTACTAGAACATGAAAAGTCACCAACATTATTAAGTCGAAAACATTTGATGGATATGGATATCATTAAGGATTCTTGTTCGAACGAGTTTCAGTAAAGTTTATTTATTTCATCACTCCGGGCATTTATTTATATTATCGCTCCGGGCATTCGGCTATATTCGGTATACCATACGAAATATAAAGCTACTTTATAACATCTAAATGACTTTCTCATGTGCCATTCCGTTTCAAAACATTAAAATTCCCACTATATTCATTTAGTTATATAGGTGTTGGTATGAATAAGCCCTTCGAAAAATACACAACCGCTCACTCTTACTTTTCCATTGAAAACTTTTATATTCTACATTTTACTATGTGATGAATACATAAGGCCATAGTTGGGAATATAAGGTTAAATGCGTACCCAAAATATGGTCTATGGTTTTCTTGTAAAATTACAATTCATGTTTCTATGTGAATATCAGGTAAATTAGTGAGTCCATCATGGCTAAAACGTTAGGGAAATCGAAATATATATAAATATATTAAATCTCGCTGAAGAAAGAGAGTGAGTTTTATAAAATATCATTATTCTTTGCAATGGGTATGGGAGAAAAGGTTGGTTAATATATAATAAATTCTTATAAATATAAAAAAACACCTGAGAAAATAATCACACATTAAAATATGTTCAGTGCATTATTTGTATCGATATCATTTTTAGGTTCATATGATGTTAAAGCACGCGGTGCTTGTCATCACCAGAATACAATTAATACTATGTTGAAACTTATTTAGACAGGGAGCGATAACATAGAGAGATATTCAATTGCTTTGATTACATGCACTTTGTCAAATTGATTTAAATTAAATAAATATCAATTTCCTATATCTAGTTGAAGGACCTTCTCCAGCGTCCCAACTAGTTGTTGGCAACGCATAACCTCTTGCTGCTTTCAATTTCGCCCGATAACTACGAGCTCCCTCGGCATCGGTGCACGGTCGTTTCGGAGGATTTCCCGTATGGTCGCTTTTTATGCGCTTCCTGAATCTGCACAAGCGTTCTGGATCAAATCGGTTAGGCATTCTCACTTTCACTATGTTTCTCAAAAGTGACAAACAAATCGGCACTAGATTAAATGGCGCGCAAACCGAACGAAATATTAATTTAATTCTTATATCTCTCTGAACTGGATTGGTTGTCCTCAAAAGGACAGATTATTTATTAGTGGGTAGCGCCAACCAGCTGGGTAAAATTTTCCCGACGGCTCGCCCTCCATGGAGGTGTTTTTGCAGTTGCGGCGAAGGAATCGGCACCATATTAGGCGCACAAACCGAACGAAATAAAAGTTTAATTCTTGTATAAACACCTCTTTTAATTAAATTGGTTGTCCTCATAAGGACAGGTTATCAATTTATGGATTGCGCTAACCAGCTGGGTAAAATTTTTACCGACGGCTCGCCCTCCATCGATGACCGAACTAAATTTAAGATTAGTTCTTTAAAGGCTCCACCAAACTGCAGCGTTTTTTTTTGCCGCCGCAGCGAAATCGCGACGGGAAAATCGCCGCGGTGAGATAACATGGCGGCTTATGGGAGCGCACAAACCAACGCGATTAAAAACACATTATCGCGAGCCTTATTAATCAACTCTTTTATTTTAAAAATTTATTGTCCTCAAAAGGACAGATAATTTCCACATACTGCTGCTCGCCCCCAAAGACGCTTTCCCCCAAACAGCAGCGTTTTCAAAGAGCGGCGAAACAATCACCGAAATGAGGTAAGATGGTGGCTTGCACAAACCGACGCGATTGTGCGCCCCCATAATCCGCCATTTTACCTCATCGCGACGATCGCTGTTTGGGAGAGCTTTGCCATATTACCACCAGCTGCTACGCGACCACCAGCTGCCTCTGCGACCAGCTCCGCTGCCGGCAAATGAAGCAGCAGCGACCAGCTACCTGCGAACAGCTTCAATGCTGCCAAGCGACTGAGGCAAAATTTTTCTAAGTGTGCGTTCTATGCCGTTCTCAGCTGCATGCGAGACGTACATGGAGAGACGAATGACATGATTGGATAAAGTCTCTCTCTAACACAAAGAAGAAGAAGATCATGCAAGACGTTCCTTGCTTCGATTTGAAATCTGTGATAGGAAATTTGGTAAATTTACTCTGCAAAATGGCATTATAAGACATCACCTTATATTTGCGTTATTTTCAATAGTTTACTATTGTTTGAGAATAATGTTTGACAATTGAACTGGAGCGCGGTAAAATTTCCGACCGATTGAAGAAGAAATCATGTAAATCTATCGTGGATTATTTGAGTTATTCGCGTACAAAACGTACGGTTTTTCGTGACGGTCGCAAAATTTTAGATTTTCATTTGACACCCTACCCTTGCCGTAAGACGTAGTCTACGTCAAAAAAACTAAGCATAATGAAAAAAGATTCGCAGAATAGATCTTCTCTAAAATATTCCAAGTTGTTCTCCGGTACTTTACAAATCTTATTCTCATATTGGCAAATACAATTAGGCTCTGGAGGTTTGAACTTCGGCAAGCACGGAAAGCCGAGTGTTTTCAACTTTGTCAAACACCAGAGCCGAGTGATTCCAATTAACGAAAACACTTCGCGGGCTCCCTTGCTGCACGGACCGTATTGTTCTCGGTGGTTTTTTGCTGTTTTTTGGTATTTACTCTATTCCGTATTATACATGTCCTACCGTATACGTGTAAGAATGTTTCTGCGTAAAATATGCACAGGAACTTGAGATTGATGGACTTAATATTGTGCTGTGTAAATATGCGCATGCCATGTGGTGCAGAGGCATTCTTATATTTCTACGTTATGGTATCTGATTATGATGATCCCTCTCGTAGGTCAAATTTTCCACCTTGTCGACGGTGAGAGGGCTTATCTCATGCTATAAACATGCATGTGAGACCAAAAATTTGACCAGTAGTGAAAGTATCACATATTCTAGTCATTTTTTCACTGCCACGTCGTAGAACGTTTATATAAAGGCACTAACATCAGGTGTGATACTGGCCGCAATTCACTCTTAAACTTCTTACTTTCAATCTTAGGGAAACGACTAAAAGTACACTTTTCATTTTACGTGGCAACTTATGTTGTTGTTTATCCATATGTTTTATGGAATGAATAACCAAAATACCTGGTTTGATAATGGTATAATAAGTCAATGTAATTGCAACATCTTCGAAAAGGGTGAATGTTTTGATCGGGGTAGTTATCTAACTGTTCGAAGTGAAGCACATAGTCATAGAAAAGTGTTACTTATGACGGACGAGGACAAGCTGCTTTATTAGAGATAGGACGCGGAGGGACCGCTTAGGACACAGCATTTGGTTTGTGTCAGTACCAGTGCTTGATGAGTCATCCACAGTATCCTAGGGTTATCGTTTTCTAGTTACCTCCTTGTTTGCATACTTCCGGCCGCTCTAACTTAAAGTTTATGGGTGCGTGTAATGCGAGGCGATGAGATTGTATCCCTCATACCACACTATGAATGGATAAAAGGGAGGAAATTAAGGAAAAAACCCGCTAGATAGTAGGTAGACCAGTTCTCTTAGATGTTTCAAATTGGTTCTTATTCGAAATATTTTAAATTTGGGGTAGAAACTGGGTCCCAAGATATAGAGTAGACTGTAAGACTGTAGGGTTGAGAAATTTTTTTTTTTTTTTTTTTTTTTATAAATTTTATAATTTGTTTGGAATAACTCAAACTTTTTGGTCGGAGAAACGAAGAATCGTAATGAGAGTATCACCACTGGTCTCACTAAAATGTTTTTCTTCTCATTTTTGTGTTACTCACTCTATGCACCCGGTTTTGCAACCACCTTGGCCGCAAGCGGATGTGAAATTCAGGTACCTGATGAAACTCGGGCTCCACACACGCGGCTAACGTAACACCGTGAGGCAACGAGTGTTCATTCCGGACTTCAAGAGTTGAATGCTGCCCTGGTCAAACTCGACAGATCAATGATGGGAAGGAAGATGGTATGTATGTTTAATTGTACAGCCTAGCAGCCTATAGGATAATCGGAAAACTAAGAACAATACAACTATGGAAACACTTCGAAATCAACCTAGGACATAAGAGCACAGGAAGAGAAGTATAGCCAGGACCAAGTAAGTATATACTAAATCAAAATTATATTATTCACAAATTGCTTCAAAAAGATTTATGGTAAAACACTCACTACTAGTACCAATTAATATTCAAATTCAACATTTCAGGCCATTTTGTAGCAGCGCAATCATCTCAATACAAAGACACTACAAACCCCTCTCCCAACCTGATCCTTATCCCCACCCATGGCGATCATGTAGCCTGCATGTGGCGAGTCAGCCATTACCCCTCCTTCTCTATCAGCCTTGGATTGACTTGCGCTCTTACTGCCCCACCCTGTGCTGCAAAATGAAAATGAAATTCTCCTATTGCTACGCTCACGTGAATCTTGTTCATAAATAGTCAAATATTTCCAGAATATTCATTATATTCTGATCAAAGTACAACAAGATTCCTTATATTGTTTTATATTTTTGTTCAAGTACGTAAATCTAGCAGTTTTTATTTCATGGGGGAATGGATATGAAGATTAATATAAGTATATGAACTTAAACCACATTTTCATAGGCTCAATAGAATAAAATTATTTTTATATTCTCCATTCATAGCGAGCAAAATAATAGCTGAATAATATTTAACACATTAGAAACACTCAAATGGCATAATGGCACAGACCCACTCAGAGCATCGAAGTGAACCAGGGGGTGAGTAACTCTGCCACGTTGTGTTTGTGTTGATCGTGTGCGAATGTGTTTCTGGGTGGCAGAAGGTGTTTTTGTGTTTTCACAAACTACAATCGAAAATTTATGCTTATTGGCAACCATGCACGGTTTAGACGTTTAATACATGCTCACAAATGCATCGTCTGAATTACATTTCTAGACAAAATCGTCAAAAGGTCGAAAGGAACAATTGTAAACAACGACTTAAAACGTTAATTTCCTAGAAATGCCAGATTGCTAACATCTATATCTACTACCGATGGGATGGTAATAACTCCTTCTATCTGTTTCTGGTGCTATTTTGGTTGTGGGAGCAAGCACATCCCAGAAAAATACGCAAGAGGTCATTGTTTACAAATGTTACTTTCGACCTATTGACTATTTTGTCTAGATTTGTGTTAGCGAGAGGGAAACAAAAACAAACAATCGGTTCGTGTAAGTGGCGCCAGATATGAATTTATCTTTCATGTGGTGGCGACTGTGTTTGAAGTGTGGCGGATTGTGTTTTTTAGGCCGTTCCCAACGTTGAGTTTCATTTTTGTTGCAAACTGCTTGCCAGTTTTAAAATTTGGAACTGTCAAAAATAAAACTGGAACACGTTAATCTCAATGCGATGTTTTAAATAGAATGTTCGCTCATGATTCTTTGTGTGTATTTGTGTGAACATTGCGAGATTTGAAACGAAAATAAGTCACAGGTTTCAGTGCGTACAGTTTGAAAGAAGCAAAATGGAAGACGGCTTCGACGATTTTCTTCTACAGGAATTTATTGACGATTCCGACTTGGATGTGCTGCTTTACGAGATGGAACAGCATGCTCCTCTAGTCGGGCAAAGGGTGGCATCATCGCGCACCTATGTTCGGCGCGATTTCGTGGAAGCGGAAAAGCGACTGTTCGATTATTACTTTTCCGAAAACCCTCGGTACAATGATGGAAAGTTCCTGAGGAGATTCCGGATGACAAAGGAGATGTTCTGGTGCATTTCCAACGTCTTGAAGCAGCATAGTGACTTTTTTAAGCAAAGAGTTGATGCTGTAGGAAAACGCGGGCTTTCTACTGCTCAGAAAGTCTGTGCAGTGGTCAGAATGCTGGCATATGGATCCTCCTCGGATTCAGTAGACGAATACGTCCAAATTGGTGATTCCACGGCGATGCTTTGCTTGAAGCAGTTTTGCTCGTCGCTAATCGAAGTGTTTGGTGAGCATTACCTACGCTCACCAAACGCTGCAGACATTCAGCGGCTTTTGCGTGAGGGCGAAGAAAGAGGATTCCCGGGGATGGTAGGAAGTATTGACTGCTGGCATTGGCAGTGGGACAAATGTCCAACAGATTACAAAGGTAAGTAATATTGTAAATCGCACCTGAAAAACCTGAAGAGGCTAAAATTCACTATAAATAATTCCAAATAACAAAAAACTCGAATGTTTTTAAGCGGAGGAACAGTTTCTTTTGGTCTAATGAGTTTTTTTACAATCAGGTCAGTTCACCGGCAAGGAAGGCAAGTCCACT
>JASCZW010010455.1:0-36633 GCA_034211315.2 Aedes japonicus
GCAAGTTGTAAGAATATTACCGTTGTGAGAATATTACCATGAAAATCTCACATGCGCATACCGTGTTACCAATCACTAATACTTTGTTTCTGTTATCTTCCCTATCTTATGATCGCGAGCAATACCAAACATCCCAAAGTCAACTCTTCAAAAGGTAGAGGTAGACCCACAGAAACACCGAGACAACACAGAGCAATAAGTAAAGAACGGTATAAACCCTAACCAATTTTACTTTCAACCAAATTTTGCAACACAAGGTAAGCAATCAGATGAGCACTACAAAATATACTAAATATCCACGACCTTTTATACAACAGGAAAGGGGAGGGACCATCAAGGCACCCAAATGAAACGATTTGGATAGGGAGCTTGGGACTGCTTCCTCCTTATTGTTAACATTTCGCGGAACGAGGGCGGGATCTTCTACCTCATCTATTGGGTTTATTCTGTCAATCGAGGGCTCGATTCTAATGCTGTGTGTGTGAACTGGCTTTTGAAAGGACATTATTTTCCCTATATTTGTGGGTATCGCGTAAGTGTATCTGCTTGCGGGACCACCCAATAGAATCCTGATCAAATCGTTTTACAGATTATTTCACTGCTATAGAAAGTTACCTTGCTACAATAGATGGTAGTATCTCATCATCATCATCATCATCATCATCATCATCATCATCATCATCATCAATGGAGAGAGTTGGCAACATCATGCATTTCGTTTTGGGTATGAAGAAGCACTGCGCGCGATGGGTGCCGCGTTTGCTTACAATGGACCAAAAACTCATTCATGTTACAACCTCTCAGGAGAATTTGAGCAAGTTTACACGCAATCCAGCAGAATCGACTGCCATCGGTTAAATGAAAAAACTCTGAAAGTGGATCCAGAGTTCAGCTAGAACACATTTATGACAATGATCCACTTTTCTGTTGTTTTCCAATAGTAGGTCGTCAATACTTCTTTAACCCAACGGAAAATTGTGTCATATTTTGCAAAGATACCTTATCAATCAAATATTTAAACCCCGAAGCTCCCAACGCAAACAATCCTCACAACACAACACTGACCTACTACTGGCGATAACAATCTGCGACGGAAGCCAACATGGAATCGACCCACATCATGTCAGGATTCACTAGCAAATCCCCTATACCAGAAAGGGATGCATGCAACTACCCGTGCAAACATGTACCAACCCGAGCAATGTACATGATTCACCTCTATGCACCCGATTACGTTATACCGTGCAGGCAAGTCTACGACGGCATCGAAATTCGATAAACAAGAGTTTGCTGATAAGCTTTTGCACGAAATCAAACAACTCTCAGCTTTCAGCCACAGCACAGCACCAGCGGCCATCGGTTCGGCAAAGCCTCCAGGAAATGACATTACTCCTACCCCACCTGGATGACGATGACGATTTTTCAAGACTTTGACTCAATCGTAGTTGAAGCAAGTGGGAAGAGTCGAATGGGAAGGTTATCGATTTCCTGTTTACCGGAGCTCGATCGAAAATTTGCAAAATTAGAAGCTCCTGCATTTGGATAAAAAGCAACTTTTAGCTGCCATTCAAAGTGGACCTTTGAACTTTATCGAGGAATTATATTTCTTCGTCTGAGAAGTTTACTTGCTCGTAAGGGTGGTTACGCGAATAAGGATTTTAACATTTGATCAAAACTAAACATATGCTTGATGCAGATATTAGTGGCAGTAGTAAAATAGTTTGTGGAATGTAGTTGTACAAATTAAAAGTGTTTTACAAAAGCAAAAACACCAACATACTTTGTAAGTGATCCGAAGAGCATCCTTACGATTGGTTCAAATGGGACCAAATCGGCTCTTGAGCGTTACTTGAAATTAACTTTGCTTTTCCAATGAAAACCCAGTATCGAACTCTCTGAGTGGTTCCCTCAATATTACTATGACTGGGAATTTTCTGAGAAAGTAGACGAAGACCCCCATAGCCCCCACCCACTAAATACTCAATGATGTTATGGAGCATAATCAAGGGTATGGACACCTCGCTCAAGGAGCCTTTAAATACGAAATCAGAATTCACACGCCGAAAAATTTATCGCACACTACTGAGGGCTGTATCGAAATCAAACTGGCAATACATTTTTTCTCTTAGCATGAAATAAAAAACCACAAACAATTTAAAACATCTGTATCATTAAATATAAGTCTTGTACTCCTAGTACAAAAAATATTAATGAGAGCAACTTTATTTTCAGAATTGTCTGATTTTGTAATTGGAATTTTTAGAAGTCTTCCATGGTCTTGCACTCCTTACCACTCTTCTTGAAGTTGCGCTTGACGATAGCCCAGTAGCGTTCAATTGTTCGATGCTGTGGACAACTAGGAGGATTGATGAGAATTTTCTGGCCAGTTTTTTCCACCTCGAACGACTTCCCGGATATGCTCACATCTTCGCCGTTGACTTGCGATTCTGGAAGCGTTAGTTTTCTCAATTGTTTCGCCATCGATCAAAACGCAGTCAGACGGTCATTGCAAAAGTCGGCTATATAAGTTTCTGGTTCTGGTTTTCACCCAGGGTTTTCGCTCAGCACTTTGTTTTGCTATTTTCAGCTTCTTATAAGTCTTCAGGCGACTTACTGCGAATCGCTTTTTTTGTCATTCAGAAAATCCGTTAGCACTCAGGTTTTGGCCTCCTCCAATGCTTGTATCTCCACGCACATGCCTTCATCCATTGCTCTCGATCCGGCCACTTTAGAACCTCGGAGTAGCTGTTCGGGTCATCTGTCGTCTCGGAATACCGTTCAACAGATGCATTTGGCGTAGTTTCTGTGAAATCGTTGAGACCAGTAGTTAAACCAAAGCACATCAAATCTGCATACTTACGTGGAGGTTGGCGCTCCCGACCGCTGCACCTGAATCCATGCTGCTCGCCAGCTAGGATCTATTTAGTTGCGGTGCTAGTACAGGGGCTGCCATGGTTGCTTCGGTTGAAGCCCCGCAAGCACCTTTGGATCCGGTTTGGACGGTTGATGGTCATCTGTTTCTTGCCAAGACTAACGCTCCATGAACTTAAAGGGTTGATGTGATACAGTTGTCGCTGTCGCGTGGAACACTTCGCGTATGCTGATGCGTACGCATCTGCGAGTGTTCGACAAACACTCGTAGATACTTCAGGTCTGGCTTATTTCGGCTCCACGCCTTTTCTAGCGTTTTGGATTCCGGTACACTAGGCGGACATCCATTAACGATATACGCTGCAATAGATACTGCTTCCGCCCAGTGGCGTCTCGTCCATATGTGCACCTCGTGCACTGCACAGTCTAAAATTGTATATTTCATGTATTATCAAATTCATCAATTTAATACTCCGTTAATACTCGCAGACTGGGCATTTCAAATGGTGCACCAGATCCTTTTTGCAGATGTTTTTTTCCTATAACTTGATTGCCGGTGAGTTAGTGTCTGTTTTGTGCACTTTGTGGTCTGCACAGAGTAGTTTTACTCACAGGCTAGTTGCAATTTTATTCTGCTGTTTCGGGACATTGACAAGGTACTTTTTGTAGCATACCACAAGAGACTCGGGAAAGGAGGAACTATGGAGCAAGATATTGTTGTCGAAATTGACGTCCGGGTTCGAAAGAAAGTGCACAACCGGCTAATTTTCTCACGAGACGCTACTGCTTCCGCCCATAACTTCTTCGGGAGTCCAACGTCGTTCATAATTGATCGCGCTTTCTCGTCAAGCGTACGGTTGCTTCGCTGCCCTGTTCTATTCTGTTTGGAGAATTCAAATACTCGGTGCCGTTTTCGATTCGTAGCACTTTCAGCTTTCGTCCCGTCTGCCGTTCCACCAAAGCCTTGAACCTCTCGTAGACCTCCTTGACTTCATTTTTGGACTTAAGGAAATACAGGAAAATTTTGTGAATGGCATCGTCATCAAAAGCTAAGAAATAACGGCTTCCGCCGATGGATGGTATCTCAACTGGACCACATACGTCAGAATGGATTTAATCCAACAAATCCTGAGCTGGAACTGGAACTGAACTGGAACGAAAAGGACCTCTTGTATGCCTTCCTTGAGCACAAGAAATACATTCTGCCATAGCTCCTATCTGCAACTCTATACCATAGACCATCGCAATTAACTTCCGCATACTTTGCTGGTTCAAATGTCCTAATTTCTGGTGCCATGAGATTTGTGTTGGCCACCAAAAACGCCCTCTTCGATCGTTTAGTGTTCAGCTTGTTCATACCGTTTTCTTTGCGTTACAACAAATTTGCCATCGTCATTTCGAACTTCGCATCCATCCGCTTCGGAAAGAACGGACAGATTCTTCGCTTATTGATAACAACTCGGGAACCATCCAGACTTCTTTAACTTCCAAGGGTCCTTCATCTCGCTCAAGATTGACGCTGTCCCTCGCAACTGATATTTTGTCCACCAGCAGTTTCGATCGAATGTAACCAATCTACACCCTTGACAAAGTTCTCTGCCGTCCAAGTCATACGGGAAGTCGCGCAGGAATCAAAATACCAGTCTTCATCGTTCCCGGTCTTGGATGAATTTGAAGCCTGCTTCTGGGGTTATTTCACAGCATGATGGCTTGTTACAGGTAAAGCAGGTTCTATTCATCCTATCTGCACTTCCCTTCAGATGTCTCGGCTTCTGTTTCGAGTACTATGCACCTTCTCCGCTTGAGAACTTCAATGAACATTTCACATCTTGAATGATCTTCGTCTTTACGATACACGCGGGGAGCTCGATATCGGATGCTTGAAGACCTATGATCATCGGATTATAATGGTCGGCTAATCCTTTCAGCAGTAAAGATGCCAACCATTGATCGATGACTTCGAAACTGCTTCCTCGGCCGTTTCGACATTCTTGACCAGGCTGAAGTTGTGTCGCCAACGCCCGATCGGTCATGTCTGGATCGGCAACCGTATTCCTACTATTCTTTGAGCATTTCCATGGCAGAAAGAATAACTGCGTTTCCGAAGGTCCGAACGCACACCGCTTTTATTGGTAGCTGCACCATCGCTTTCGCCGTCGCCATCCTCGTACTTGCACCGAGGTTTGTTCCTCTAATAGAGCTCGGAATATCCCTCGGGATCATTTCTGGAACGGCCAAGAACTTATAAACAACTTGATGAATTCTTCACGCTGTCGTCAGTTCTGGGCCCACAACCAATTGTGAGATTGAAATGAAAAGCGACTATTCTGGTTGAGAGTTGAAGAACCAATAAAAATGTATATTCTTATTGAAGAATCCAAGTAAAGCTAAAGTGAGGTTAAACATCGTAGTATCTAAAACTGAGATTGATAATAACTTTCTGGCTATTTTTCCAACTGCATGGAATCGCTCAGTAAGGTCATAATCGTCGATTTTCTTATCTTTTTATCACCAATAATTGTGCTTAGACAGCTCATAAAACCATTTTAAACGAGCGCCATCTATGACGTTTAACCTCATTTTTCCGTTACCTGGATTCTTCCATTGAACACAGCTAACCAATGGTTGCTACGTTGCTAGAGTGAACTCGTAAATCGTAGGTTACTACTTCACAACAACAACACACACCGGTACTTGGGGTACACGGTCGATTGAACCTCCACCCATAGGAAGAGCATCCAGGACATTCAAGACAAAGATAAGGCAGCAGGGAAGCTAAAAATAATCAAGATGCTCGAAAAACGCAACAACAGTGCAAAGCCGCTCACCGTAGTCAAGATGGGCAAGGTCATCGTCCGCAGTCGTCTGAATTATGGAGTTTCGTGGAGTTAGCACTGTCGGATGCCAGACCGTCATATTTACAAGGGATTCAGTCGAAACACAGGTTGCATCCGAAGTCTCTTTGGAAGCATCATGAACGAGCAGTGCAGAAAGACTGGCCTACCATCTTCAATGGTGCTAAACGAAGATGTCGCTTCATCCCTCTAGGAGATATGCCGCCTGTTTTCCGAAAAGTTTTCTAGTGTTTTCTCCGACGAGAGATTGACTGATGAACACGTTACATTCAGCAGTTAACAATGTGCCACTATGGTGCGGTCAAGCTCTGGGTGCAATAAATATCAACATCGACATGATTACAACCGCCGTGGAACAACTGAAGTCGTCCTTCAATCCTGGATCCGATGGTGTTCCGTCAGTATTCCTGAAAAGACACATTACCTGCTTTTGGACACCGTTGCTGCGCCTATTCCAAATGTCCGTCGCAAGAGGAGTGCTCCCATCCTGCTGAAAATTTGCACATGTTTACGGTTCTCAAGAAAGGAAGCAAAGGAGACATGAATAATTATCGTGGAATCACTTCGTTGAGCGCGATCTCGAAGCTATTTGAATTAGTCGTCATGGAGCCTCTACTTTCTCAATGCAAGCAATATCTAAGTTGTGATCAACACAGTTTCACTTCCGGTCGTTCCATCACTATTAATCGACTGTGTCTTACGTCGTTTTTCACGGATAGTATGTCTGAAGCAGTTGGGCCTATATACCGCCTTGTCGGCAGCATTCGACAAGCTGAATCACGCCATTGCCATGGCGAAACTACGATATTTTGGGGTTAGCGGCAACTTTCGCGATGGTTTCGTTCACATCTGACCGATTGACAGCTGTTAGTCTCTATTGGAAACTGCCAGGCCATCATTTATCCAGCCACGTCAGAGATACCTCAAGGAAGTCACCAGGCATTATAGATCTTCATACTTTTTTCCAACGATGTGAATTTGGTCACGTATGACCGTATGAAGACGATTTTAACATCTACTTTCGGATTCGTGCGACCGATAAGTGCATCTTCCTCTAACGTCAATTCAAAGCTAAGAAGTTAACCCGGCGAAGTGTTCGGTAATCAAGAAGAAAGAACCGATCATATTTACCTACAGACTCGAAGGATCAACAATAGATCGTGTGGATCAAGTAACAGATTTGGGGATTATTCTGGACTCTCAACGTTCATACTAACAACACATAACGTATGTGATTGATAAGGGGTAGAAGAAATTGGGCTTCATCGGCAGGATAGCAAAGAATTTCTCCGACTTCCCCGTTGATACTTTTTTTTCTGTATTATCGAGATTTTCAGCCTTTTGGGGTGGTCATCTCCCGTCGTAGTCACTTAAACAACTCTTTGGGCGTTTTTCGTAACTTTTCCGGAGCTGAGATTTGAACTCGTGACTATGGCGTGAGAGGTATTGATGCTAACCATTACGCCTCGATATCTACTGCCTCAAATCTCTGTAATGTTCGATGGTGCAATTCACACTGGAGTACTGTTCTACGGTTTGGATCCCAAATTACAACAATGTTGTTGAGAGTGTCGAGTCCGTTCAACGACACTTTCTTCGGTTTGCTTTAAAGAACCTGCCGTGGAAGGACCCGGCGTTGCCAGCTAATCGATCTGGAGCTTATCCGTACCAGAAGAGGAACTTCGAGGACGCTTTATATTGCAGATACATTGACAGAGACGGCATTCAAATATGTTATTATGTCATATGTTATTTCCACGCAAAATACAGCACAATTGCCTAATAGTATCATCTTCGAATCCCAGAATCTTCATTTCCACGGATGCATCTACAACTACAAGCGGGACAGCACTGACGGTGAACGACTACACCACCAAGTTTCGCAAGTTTCGATCCAAATGGTTAACCCAAACTACACCATAACCAACGCCAGGCTACTCGAAATTCTCTCGGAAAACCATCGGAAGCAAGAGCAAGTAGAACGACAATTTCGTGGCCTGGAAAATTGCTGAAGTATTGAACCACAGGATCAAACTGCAATGGGTTCCTAGTCACCAAGGGATCCTGGGGACCGAGAGGGCAGACGTACAAGCGTCACGAGCTACTGAAGGACCTCAAACAACTTTCAACTCACTAACGCTACACGATGCGTTCCTGCTTGCCAAAGCTGGAATCTGGAATTCCTAGATTTGGCAGCATTCAAGCATACACAATTACATCCAAAGAGAAGGGGACAAGGCATCTTCAATTTATGGAAACTCCTGGTGAAAAAATTTGGTTCCACGGATTGAATGATAATACGATGGAAAGTCTAATAAAGGGTGTTCCGATCAAAATTTGGTCAAACAGTAATGTGTGTGAGTCGATCAAAGTTTTTATCAATAAGTTAAGTTCTTTTTCTTTTTCAGGTTCCCTTAATACAGCATACAGGAGAAATATTCAGCTAAGCTTCCTTTTTACCGAATGCGAATTGCCGGGTCTTTCGTTTAACACCTGCCATAAAATTTTGTACAGTCTCCTTGTCCACTTTATTCGCCGCAGAACGCCATTTTGCCTTGAACTGTTTCTCGCTCACAACAGAGTCTTCTTAAGGTTCCGCTTTACGATGGCCCAATATTGTTTGATTGGGCGGAGCTCTGGCGTGTTGGGAGGGTTCTTGTGCTTGGGCACCACTTGAACGTTTTTGGCAGCATGACACTCCATGGCCTTTTTTCCGTAATGGCAAGATGCCAAACCCGGCTAAAATAGAACGGAACAATTGTGTCGCTTCAGGAGCGGCAGTAGACTTTCTTGTAGGCACTCGCTCAGATAAATTTCCTGGTTGACGATTCCGATCGCAATGTAAACGTTGCTCTTCAAGCCACAGGTGCAGATGGCCTGCCAGACCATATATTTCTTCGCGAGCTTTGACAGTTTAATGTGCTTGAAAATATCTTCCACCTTTCCCCGTTCGGTTGCCGTATAAAATTCCTGTCCAGGAAGTGGTTTAAAGTCTGCCTTGACGTAAGTTTCATCGTCCTGTACCGCGCAATCAAACTTCGTCAGCATCGTGGCCGGTGTGTTTTGTTTATCGTCGCGATTTGGAGTCACCACTTTCTTGTAAGTCGACAGCCCAGCTCGTTTTTTAGCTCGATCCACGGTTGAAGGCGCCACTCCTAGCTTTGGGGTTCTGCTCGAAACAGTGGGCAACACTTTTTGTCGTCGCTGTGGCCTCCGGCTTTCGATTTCCCCCCGATTCAGCTTTCCTGGCTGTCGACAAATGCTCACCGAACACTTTTAATACGTTGGTAACAGTTGATTCAGCCACATTCAACAGTTTCGCCAACTAGGCGTGCGAGTAGTTTGGATTTTCGCCATGCGCTTGCAATATTTTGATGCGTTGCTTCTCTTTTTGCGACGACATTTTGATAACTGAAATACTAATGTCAAAATCAAAATAGAGGCATGATGCTACACGCACACATCTTCAAAATAAGGGGTGTTTAATGCACGATGAAAGGAAATGCGTCAACTTCAAGTCGACCAAATTTTGATCGAAACACCCTTTAATCAGCCGGACACAACGACAAATACGATTGGGGAGATGAAACTGAGGACCTACAACACCTTCTCTACTATTGCCAGAAATACAACATCTGCAGATCACAATCCAACCTGCTCGATAACTGCAAACCACTAACCATAATTCTCAAGGAGAACAACGAAATGGAACTGAAGGAAATACAGCAACCGTTCGCTAACTGGGCTAAGTGCACAGCCCAGTTAGCGGATGCTGCTCGGTAACTGGGCTGACATTTCAAATGTAAATAAACTTCGAGGGGGCTTTCGATCAGATTTCGGTTGGGATATTTCATTGCACAATACATAAAATAAATATTGTTTTTAAGTCTTATGTGTTATTACGATGTAGCTTATTGTGCAACACATTGTGCAAAACGTTTGACTTAGTTTGTATGGAATTACGACTCAATTTCGTTCAGTTTAACCTTTTTTCAATCCTTTACGAAACTCATATACCTTTTACATGCCCCTTGCTGATTTTGACAACAAAATGTCAAATGCTGTTTTATGAAGTTTATTTGCTTTTTAACAGGGCTATAGCCCAGTTAGCGAACGCCCAGTTAAAAAAAACAGCCCAGTTAAACAGCACCCAGTTAGCGGACAGTTACTGTAGTTCCATTCATCAAAGGGACTAAACATCCAAATCTAATCCCGTCCAACATCCAATAATCACGGAAAACAACAACATTAATGGCAAGATGAACTGTGGGGACCGTGATTTGAGGTAGTTAGGCATTTTGCTTAACCGATGAAATTAGGTAATAACCCGAAAATTTTTGATCGTTTGTTCTGGGCCGCCTTGTTCCATGTTTCTCGGATATGACACAGCCAATACTGAAGGTGAGAAATGCAACCTGTTTGCTCGACGTTTTGGGCAAGTGTTCAAAGATTTCTCCGCCTTATCGAAACAAGTGATAGATGCTACTATGGGGTTGTTACACGACGTGGTCAATTTTGATTTTCCACGCATTACTGACACGGTGATGACTGAAATACGCAAACTGAAGCTCTCATTTGCTACCGGCCCTGATGGCATCCCATCATCAATTTTAAAACGATGTGCAGTCAGTCTTTGCCTTTCCCTTGCAAGGATCTTCCAGCTTTCGGCGCAGCAAAGCTGGAAGATCATTGCAAGGTGCTTTTATCCGAAACGATCGGTTTCCACGAACCTGGCTCAGTTTACTTCTAACTGCCTGCGTTGTATTGATTTTGGATGACAGGTTGATGCTGCGTTTATGGGTCTGAAGGCTGCGTTTGATGCGGTGGATAATGAAATTCTGCTTGCTAAGCTAAACATACTCGGCATATCATCTGCCGTTGATGAATCGCTGAGTACGGGTTGAGATTGGCACGTCAGAGTCGGAAGTTTCCACAAATAATTCGAGAGTTCCGCAAGGCAGGGACCTTGGTCCACTGCTTTTCTCGATCTTCATAAAAGATGTCATCTTGGTATCACCCTCAGGCAGGGCCCTGGCCTTTTCTACGCAGACGATTCTAAAATTTCCAAAACTATAAAAAGTCTATCAGACCGTTCCGACTTGCAGCATATGTTGTGTATTTTTGCCGATTGGTGCTCAAGGAATCTGATGGGCTTAGGCATCGAAAAATGCAACATAGTATCATATCACCGGAAAATCGCACCAATCATCTTCGACTATGTCCTCTCCGGGCAATCGCTCACTCGCGTTCAACACATCAAGGATCTCGGGGTTATTCTAGATAATGGACTGACATTCAGATTTCACTACAACGACATTGTGTCCAGAGCTAATCGTCAGTTGGAGTCAGTTTTTAAAATTGCTGACGAGTTTCGCGATCCGCTCTGCTTCAGGTCACTTTATTGCTCACTTGTACGTTCCATACTGAAATCATGTGCTATTGGTGCCCTTTCCAGGCCATATCGATCGCCAGAATCGAAGCAGTTCAACGAAAGTTCGTAAGATACTCTCTTCTCTTCTGCCATCTGCTTAATATCGAACAACTTGTAGGGAGACGAAAGGCCGCTTAGGCTTTGTTTGCTGGGAAGCTGCTCAGGGATGAAATTGACTGTCCGGCACTGCTGTCACAGTTAAATTTGTACGCTCCCGAGAGACCTCTTCGTCAATGTGTATTCTTGCATTTTGAGCCACAGAACAACAAATATGCACTCCACGAACCAATTCGAGTTATCAGCCAACGTTTCAACGAGCTCTACAATATTTTCGACTTCAACTTATCTGCTGACGTGTTTCGTCATCAGCTACTTGGCTCTTTTCCTGCTTGTGGTCGTAACCAAGTAGTTTAAGTTTTTTATTCATTTAGCCATTTGTTGTCAGTTGAATTATTGTGATAAATAAATAAATAAATAAATAAAGTGTGTACGATATCTAACCTCGCTCATGTTTGTTAAAATAGATTTTACGTTACATCGTTATATCTGTATTTGAATTAAATTTAATGTCAGTTGGTAAAATGTTTTTGACTATGATTGAGAATGTATCTTGTGAAACAAGATCGAAGAATGCTTAAAATAAACGGAACAAACTTGCAAACCCTGTTAGCAACAATCTGTGAAGTACTATCCACTAAACACTAAATGATTCTGCTATGCTTCACATCGTTTGATCAAACGACTTTTCAGATTAACGAAAGGAAATTTGTAGCCATATCCAAAGACCAATTGTATATGTAATTGGTAAATAACACAATCTACCCCCTTACGAATTTTCTGCCGTCTAAATTGCCCATCGATCCAGAAATAGCCCACCATACCATCGTGACTTGTTCATTTCGAGTTGAGCTTTATTTTCCCAACTTCTATCCCTTGCTCGGAATAATCAAGTCCGGCGGTTTGTTTGCTAACACGCACCACAAAAACCCCTCCCCAGAAAATAAAAAATAGGCAATCAAATTTGAATAATTTCAAGATCGCCGAAAAAAAAATATACACACGAAAAGCTTGAACCCCAAAAGCTATTCTACAATTTACAACAGCTAACAGTACAAAATAGGAAAATAAAATAGCATTATTTTTTTTTCGCCATTAGGTTGTCGGTTTCTTCGCCAGACCAACAACCGCTCAAGGTCTTTCCCCCCGAACCGTTCTCGTTCCATTATTTATCATTCGCTAATCGCTTCAACGCTGGCCTGGCAGGCCAAACGAAACGCGCTGATGAATGGTGATTGTGCGTTGTTTTTGTTTTCCCAATCAATGCGGCAGAGGCATGTGTTGGAATTGAAAACGGAACTTACCTCCCGGTGGCGGCCCTTGAAGACCACAGCAAATGCCCCATGCCCTATCAGATCCTTGCTGTTGTACTCAAAGTTCCCAACCAGTTCCATGATGAAACGATGGTTTGTTTTAGCGGGTGTGGAACCAACACTTCCTTTTTCTACGTTTCACTTTTGCAACACTGAACAACACTGTTATGCTTCTAGTGAAAAACTTTTCGCTTATTTACACTTAATTACACTAAATATTGCAACTATTGCACAAAAGAACACGGCAATAAATTTTCGCAATCTTCAATGATTCAACATCATTTATGTGCATCGGATTTTATTTTCTTCTAGGTAGCAACTTCCTTTGCTTCCTCCTCATCAACTCGATGCAATTTTCTTCTTCTGGGGAAATTTTCACTTTTCCTTCCCTACAGAGGCAATGCTCGCTCGAAAGCTTCGATCTACTTGCAGAATTTTACCCTTAGGGGTTTCGAATCAATCTGAATCAGGCTCTTCTCGAGGTTGACAGTTCTGTTCCAGATTTTCCGATCAAACTCTGGAAAAACGATTTTCTTTTCCTTCTACGATGGTGCCTATTGGTGGTGGTGGTGGTGCTTACGAAGGCGAAGCAAAATATACACTTTTTTCTTGCTCTGCACTTGCACGGCCAGGGCAAATCAATAAACCTTACTCATCCCTCTTGATCGCGGTTTCCCCAAAATGAAGGCGATTCCCTCGGTATGTCTTGCACGGATCAGAGTACTCCTCACAGATATCAACTACTGGAACCTGGAATGGGATGTGGCCCGCAAAAACAGGAAATTTTGCTTTTCGACCAGAGACGCAAATATTTTTTCCCAAATCACACACACTTCGTTAAAAGCAGGGGAAAACTATTATCGTGAAAATTCTTTTCGCTAGGCTCGCGGCAGCTTGTCGCACTTTTACTTTCGGGAGAAACACGATAACCGAAGTCAAGTCAAGCAGTAAAATGGCACGCACGCACGAAACTTTGATTTTTCCTTCTGCCAGGAGTCGACCGAATCCACCATCAAGGAAATGTAGTAAATCACTTATTATTTTTCATCAGCTTGTGCACTCTCTTTCTCAGTAGCTACATACACGGCGCACCCCGTCTGTCTTCTACTATACTGCCTTCAGGTCCCACGAACTTCGCAGATACTTTGCGATAATCCACAGAATAGACGTCAAAAATTTGCTGCTTCCTCGGACCATCTCGCCATATCAAACAAAAACAAAGGAAAATTTTGACATCTGCGCAGCTGGCAGCTGTCAGCGGGGTAACAAAAATTTACTGGTAGGGGTAGGAATTTGAACAGGGGGCCTAAATCTAGAAAAATGTACACAGAGAAAAGTTTGATGGTCAATTTTACCACTGTCAAATCAAGCGCAACCCAAGTAACCACGAGGCTTTAGGGCACCTCCTATCCTGATGGGAAACTGGTATAGATCTAAAAATTTAGATCTGAAGGGATCTAAATTCTTGCACCGTGGTGTTCTATGTTGCGTTTTATACCACAATCTGATTTAAATTATTGCATCATCCAAGAAAACCGATCCAAATGATGCATGTTTTGGATCACTTTTTTTGGCTTGTTCTATTTTCTGCATAAGTGCTGGCAACATTATTAAAGTAAAACAAAAGAATCTGGCTTATCTGTCAAGTTGTCTGGCCCACATCTAAACAAAAATCGCACTGTAGCGATATTCTTCTGACGATTCGCGAATTTCCCGCAGGTCTGTTTTCATTCAGTATTCATTGAATATTACTAATCAGAATGAAACCGATGAAGCAGCTGTTCTGTAAATTTGGCTTGTTATTTTGGTGCTTCACGAAAATGCTGGAGTTCAAAGATTTTACGACGAGATATCCATTGCCATTGTCGAAAAGGACAAGAAACAGCTGATGGAAAGTTTATCTATTGTAATTATTCAACACACTAACCAACCGTCACTTAAATACTCCTCAGGAACTGGAAGAAAAGAGCCACCTTCCACGGTACGGCGAGTGTTGGCTTCATGCCTTGGATCACTTCCGGGACGGATACCGGTTTTTGACCGATACTATTCATGTTGATCTGGCGTTGCTTTTCACCAACTGCTTCATGGAGATGTCCGGCCAGGAGTGGTTAGATTGCGTGTCAGAGTGGACCGAGGAATTGAAGCGGCTCTGTATGAGCGAAATGAGTGACCGTGCCTTCTCTGTGTATACGGAGTTTTTCACGCAAACGCAAAATATGTGTTTCTTTCTGCAGAGCGAAATGTGGCAAATACAAGCGGATCAAACAATCGATAGGCTAAGCGTACGGTCCAGAGAAGTTAGCGAGCAGTTGGGAAGACATTTGTCAAAGACTCTGAACGGGTCCCAGGATGTGTTAGATAGACTCACGTTGGATTTAAGGAACTCCACCAAAGAGCACCAGGCTGTTCTGAATGAACTGTTTCGAGAATTTTATTTGCTCCATAGTTGGATCGTTGGAAAACATGCTTTCGAGAATAGGGTGTTATTCTATTTCAGCTTTTTGGTGGCGGTGATGGTGGCCACACAAAAAGAACAGGAAGAGCACAATCTTATTCGATTCTGAACCTGATGGGAAGTGCACTTCTAGATTTAAATTTGCTGCTGTTGTTCCCGGTGTTAGATGACATACAAAAGGATCGTATCCATTGGTTGATCCGAAAGTTGTTTGCTCTAACTGGATCTTTCATATTCGTACTCTACTGCTATCGGTACCAGGATGAAAATGCAAAACTCTTGAACGAATCTGTCAAAGCCGTGTCCGGGAAAACTTTCCCGAAAAAGCACAGCATTCGAGTCCAAACAAAGGTGCGCTTCAGAAACTGCATTTTCAGAGCGCCTGAAAAAACGGGTCTGCAAAATATGTCATTGGATTTACTCGATAATTATGATGCGAACATCGGAGTTGATAAAGAAACTGAAGATTTGGCTCTACAACAAATCAGTTGAATTGGATAAGCAGAAAAAGGATCAGGTTGACACTTCAGTGGCCGGTATGGAGTTTAGAAGAGCAAAGGGGAATAAAAACAAAAGAAACAAGGACAAAAAACTTTTAAAAAAATGATCCATTTGATTTGTACGGAGAATCTCCTTAACCCTTTATAAGGCCGTGACAACCAAGCAAGGAATTAGCACATACTATTATGGAACGCAATGCTTACGGTGATTAGTGAATACGAATATTTTTCTTTTAAAAAAATATACAAAATTGTAGGTGGCAATATAGTTGCCACTGCCCGTTAAGTTGAAAAACATTGGTGGCAATATAGTTGCCACTGCCTGTGAAGCCAAAAAATTGAAAACGTTGGTGGCAATATAGTTGCCACTACCCGTTAAGCCGCAAAAGGTAGGTGGCAATATAGTTGCCGCTACCCGTGGAGCCGAAAAACATCAGTTGCAATATGCAGGAAATGCTGCATCAAATGAAAAAGCGATTCTACCAGTAGACATATGAATAGAACTGCAGAACTTGACTCAGAAGATCTGAAATTGTCCATCTAATTTAAAACATTTTCCAAAATGCCATTTTAGCTAATTTTTGGCCACTGCTTGAAAATTACAGTTTTCTCGAGAATAAAAAGCTTTAAAACTTGGATTTCTTTTCAAACACTATTCAAAAAAAAATATAACCTCTTGGTATCCTGAGTTGGTTATCGACAAAAAATCAAAGATATATATTCAGTAGCTGAAGAGAAAAAAATATGAATTGTTGGTGGCAACATAGTTGCCACTGCCTTATAAAGGGTTAAACGAGGCGACAATTGTCACCTCGTGTATAAGATCAAATCGTCTCGACTCACACACCACACAGAATAAGGCTGCAGGAATCACCATACCTCTTACGCCAAAGTCACGGGTTCGAATCTCACCCCCGGACAAGTTACGAAAATACCCAAAAGGTATTTGAGTGACTACGACGGGAGTGTACACTAAGATACATAACCACTGTGTGGCCTTAAATACTTTTCGTTTGTTAAATAAACTTCATTTATTTCTCCGAGGGTTCTGTTTATGTATCAGTATCATATGGAATTTTTCAAATAAAAAAATAAATATGTGTGGATTATTTCCCGTGTATGTACTTTGCTTTACGGAGGTAAAAGAATAGAGACAAAATATCATACCAAAAGCGAGGGGCGCGCAAGAATATATGAGTACAGCACACACTTTTTGAAAGTATTAAAAATACGCGTTTAATACGGCTAATTATACTTTTAGTATGTCAGAATACCCACTTGAGACTTTAAATAGACCTTTATTACAAGTATATGCCTTCAGTGCTCTGAAATACATTTCTATTAAAATTTGAATACTAAAAGTACAGTTAAATACATTTTTAATACTTAAGATTAATTTAAAAACTTTTAAGTACTGATCGATTATTTTGATAACAACTGCAGATTTCGATATTCAAAATACATTCTTATTACAAAGACATGCTTTGAGTACCATAAAATACATTTTAAACACTTTTCAATAATTTTAAATACCCAAGAAATCCAAATCAATACCTCGAGTACCATTTAGTACATGTAAAGTATTTAAAATCCCCTTAAATATATTTAGACTACAATTTACATCCTGAATAACAAATAAATATATTGGATTACAGTTTAAATACCTCGAGTACAAGTGAGCAGATTTTAATAATTACTTAAAATATTAAACACACAACACACTATTATAAGACCACTCATTTGCACAGAAAACCACTCAGTTTTTCTATTATGATTCCTATTCCAAATTGGTCTAGTTTAGCGAGAATCTATTTATTTAAAATTTATAACTTGAAAAATGCAGAACTCGAGATGGTTGTGTCCAATTTTAAATTTACCACATCTAATAAGGTTTCTCTGTTGACCTCGGTTTTGACCCAATAACATTTCAACTCAATATGAATAGTCCTAATAATAGCGTGTATGTAGAACCTTGAACATAGATCATTGCACGAAGGCGTCATCAATGCAGTTTTGACAGTTCAGGGAGCTTGTTTACGTGGACTTAGAATATTTTCGGTAAGATCGGTTTGAGATTTTGTGCTCAGAATTTGTTGCGATTAAATTAAACTTGCCGGAAAACAGACTTCAGTGCCTATTTTTACAACATTTCCTGAATCTAATCGTACAGAATCCGGAAAAAGTCAATGAAAAAATTCGTTTGAGCGGTCCAAATTCTAACACATTGTAAACAAGCTCCCTGGACTGTCAAAAAAGTGAGGTTAATAGATTCGGTGCAATGATCTATTGATTAAGAACACGCTCGAAACACCCTCTCTTTCATTTGTATTGTCCTTTTTTTTATAACGGAAAATTAGATGAGAGCGTTAAGTAACATTTACGTGTGAGAAGAGGAATACAATTCACTCAATTATTGAGTAGAATGGAACGAGAGTGTAGAACTCTTAAAACACTCAAGTATTTTAAATATATTTGAGTCCTTTTAAACCTCATTAAATACTTTCAGGTACTGAAAATACTCATAAAATACTTTTGAGAACTTTAAATACAATTCAAATACTTTTTGAGTAGCTAAAATATTTTTCAAATACTTTTGGTTTCTTTGAGTTCTTTAAAATTCTTTTGATTACTTTAAATATTCTAAAGTGTTTGTAAATACTCTGTAAATCGAGTTAAATCTGGACGTATTTTCAATACGACACACTCAGTAGAATGCTCTGCGTGCCCCTCGACCAAAAGTTACATTGCGTCCCGTTCTAGGGGCAAGGCACTGAGCAATCTGAGTAACTCTGAGCGAAGTTATGAACATCTCTTATTCACTGGATTCATATGTGATATTGAGCATTCTACCTTTTGTAAAACTTGGTTTGACAGAAAAATTGCATTATCAAAACGTTGTTGTTTAAGATTGGAGGCAACTTGTGTTAGTCCTCCAGCCAAAGCACAGCTCATTTCCAGCCCCACCCCCAATTCAACTGAAGCCGACTTCCCTGTATGAAAATCAATTAGTCGTACCTTCATCAAGTCCCTCCCTTTAAGTATGCAGCTTAAAACGATATCACTTACAGAACGTTCGCAGTGTCCGCATACATACGCAATCTTCATCAGAACGACTCTATCCAATGTTTATCCTGTTCCCTCAAATCCAATATGCGTCACTGCATCAGCATTGCTTACCACAGTTGAAGCCAATGTCGAATGGGTTGGGTCAATCAATCCGTACAATAGGAATATGGGGCATTTATCGACTGCCAAAAGGATCACTTCCAAAAGAAACCAAGACAGATCGACCAATCGCAAAACTGGAGTTTTCAATATTCCACATAATTATAATAAGAATAAGATATAAGATCTCATCAGCAGCAGTACGGCAGAGGCTGCCTCTTGTATCTGCTTTGTTCTACCGATTGCTCGACTATCGACTACAGGAAATATCACGACTCTCCTTCTCGATCGGACAATTATGACGTCATCGATGCAGTCTAATCGTCGGAAAGTAATAAGCAATACGAATGTTCGGATGCTGAGCCGGAGCATGAGATGACCGTGAGTGCAGATATGAAATTCACCACAGGTAATTCGGTTGTGGAATTTATATGTATATTTGAGCTTAGGTTTAGTTAGTTTTTTGTAATATGTTGTAGTGTACGGTCCTGCGTTACCGTTAAGTAATAAGAAGTGTCCGTTGTTTCAGGCTAAGTGATTAATTGTGCCAATCACAGCTCCATCCAGCCTTCAACCATCCTCGAGCTATTGGCCGCTGCGAGGAACCAGAGAACGGTCCAGATATTCAACACATTCCATCTGTTTATCGTCTTCCTACAAGAAAAATAATAAAACAAAATCAAACAACCTACTTACTGGAATCGGGGCCCAATTCCTCTTTAAAAATCTCCGACCTATCTTGCCTCAAATTAGAGCTTCTTACGTTACGATAAAACAGAATTTTCCCAGACTGTAAACATTCTGTTGTCATTGGTTGCTATGGTTGCCACCGTCGCAACCATCTCAACCGCCACATTCAAGCCAGTGCTGCCACGTGAGTTTTGTGATCAAATATGAGTGATGTTGTTTTTGTCGTTTTCGCATACAGTTTTTGGCATTCCCACCACTCTATATCTTGGGGGGAGGAGAAAATCATACAGTGTGTGAATTTGATAAATTCTGAGTAACTTTGAAAAAGGTTACTCATAAGAAAGCTGTCTTGCCCCTTGGTCCCGTTTTACCCTCAAGTGGCATTCTTTCATGATCAAATGATTGAAAACTATTAAAAATTGTTTAATTCGGTTAAAAAACTTCGATTGGGATTCATTCTTGTGCTTGCGATTCACGGACAGAAATGATGCATGATTGATATAACTTTTGCCATAGTTATCCCAAGCTTCGAAGATATTCTTGACATAGTCATTTTAAATGGTTGTTTGAAAATGATTTGATGTTAACATCAAGCATATATTTCATTTGAATCAACGTTATTGAACATCAACCATTGAATGCTTAAATCAAGCATACATGTCATTATTTGAATCCGTGTTTATCGTTGAAGCACTCATACTGGAAGGTTAAATAGGGCATATAGCAGCTCTACTGAGCCTCGTGGCTACCATCCGCACTCAACGACAAAGCGAATGAAAAAAAATATCATGGCGGCGGCAGATAACTCGGTTGACTTGGACGACGACCTGGTTGAAGAGTTTTATGTTGACGAAGAAGTGGTAGAATTATTGAAATCGTTTGGATTATCCGCGGCGGGCATCTAAGAGTTTGTAGGTATGTAAGCAAATTGTAACTAAGTAGTTTTAATGAATTTTGATTTCAGCTAACGGGTACGACATTGATGCGCTACAATTAATCGAGCGTGAAGAAGTCGAAGAAGATCGAGCGTGAAGAAGATTACTTTTAAAGTAATCATGTTTGATTGTATTGCACGAAGCACGTAATTAATTAAAATGTTTGAAAATTGGAAATATCATTCTTATCAACATGCGACCCTAGGAGTGGACAGTTGTTTAATTTCGTAATATACAAAGAATATGTGCTAATTTAGTAAACGTTCCTATAATGGTGGTATTTTAGTGCAAAATGTTCCAATTAGAACATATTGCACTAAAATACCACCATTATAGGAACTTTTATCGTAAATTTAACGTTTTTTTTTATTTTTGGAACCAACCATAACATCATTTGAACGAATCTCTGTGTATGCTTAAACCAACCATCCGATACCATTAGTTCAACCCTCAAAATTAGGTCAAATTAAACATAAACATTATTGAATTTATCATGAGAATCAGAGAGCTGTCAAATCATCAACAATGAATATTGTTGATGTTAGCATAATATGGTTGATTCAACCATATTTCATGCTCTAATTAGATCATCAATTCTGTTTAATTGAAGCTTCCATTATTCTTCGATCTATTGTATTATGCGTGAAACAATCTCAAAAAAGTATTATATAAAAGTCAATGCACAAATATGCTTGATCGGGACCGGAATATTATTGATATGACTTTATTTTTTTCTCCGTGTTGCTCAGCAACTTTTTGTGCTTGCCCTTGCCCCTAAAACATTCCAACTATATCCCTATTCTTAACACTACCACTACCTGGTGACGGTAATCTGCCTCTGGTCTCGTGATTCTCTCAGCAATCAAACGGTTTCTTTCCAGCTCATTTTTCATATGTCTCATCTTCCTCGCCTTCGAACCATCACATCTAGCTCATCTCCGTCATCACAACACTCAACACTCCATCGTCAAAATGAGTCATCTTGATACACACGGCGCGAAGAATAAGCACAATTAACATTGAAACCTTTCGGATAATTTGAAATATAAACCCAAGCCACCCATAAAAGGTTATGCGAATATGAATAATGTGAAAACGCAATCTGATGCTGAAACGTTACCTACGTTTACAAATATGCTTCATGTTCATGTTCATGTAAAATATGACCAAGCGTTGGGACCGAGGTTGGGACCACGGCTCCCTGTGCACCACGCCTACCAGATCAACAGGAAGATTCCCTTTCAGTACAGCTGCACTTGCTCGTTCAACATTGTCAGCTGCTTTTCCGTAACTTGCATCCTATTCAGAAAGGTTCCCATCGTCGTGTCCATTCGTGAGCTCGTTTCCCTCTTCGCCAGCCGTTCCGCCGCTGTAGGCATTCTTAACCAGTCTTGTTAAAAGTCATGCTCATTAGATTCAAAAGCGTGGATTTTCAGGCAACATAACATTGACTACCTATAAGTTCCATGCGAAAATCAAATGATAACTCATGACAACAAACGTAACCATAAGATTGAACGTTCAATTTTCAAAATGCTTTGATATTCATTTATGTAAACAAGTTCATTTTCAAAACGAATTTCAAAATGTCAGAAATGAAATTCAATCAACCACAATGAATATCAATTACCCGTCGGGATCGGAAAAATGCAAGGGCAGCCCAGTCCAGGGTATTCTTGCACAATATTGCTAGCATCTATTCCTCTGCGACAATTATGACGGCCCTGGTTGTTCCATGTTTGGATTAGGATTCAAAATCACTCAATTAAAAAAAATCATCACAAGAGATGATATTCAGATTTCATCAATTGAAATTCATGCTTACCGATTGATAATCAAAACAACACTGATAGAACCTTTTTGACCCGCGCATAGAGACGACTTCATTCATTGCAGCAAACAAAATTCAGTTGGCAAATAAGTTTCAGCGGTAACCATGAAAACCGGGAAAGTAAACATCATCATACTTTGGGATAAAATCATTTTCACTTCTCATGGATATTTTATGAAAATTCAAGGCACTGTTCTTAACAAAGTCACACATGAAGCAATACATTTGGCAGGCTTTTTTAGAATATCCAGATCGCATTTTACCGGATAGTGTAATCGCACGAAGATCAAATCCAAAACTATTTCGGTTAGAATGCAAGGGAACTTTTCGGCCGGTAGGGGACTAAAATCTGTTTTTTCTCGGATGATTTCCAGCCAACACCTCCAGCCGAGCGGAGTTTAGGTTCGCCAGGTAGGGCGATTCGATGTACAGGTCGAAGATGTTCTTGTACAGCAGTACGATAGTGTTGTCGTAGAAGATGGAAATCGATTGCTCCAGCGCAGATCGATCGGATGTCTGGATAGGGGTCGATTAGAAGCGAAAGACAGCAACAATAATCGAGGATGTAGATAGCCAGGCCATTCAGGGCCCACCAGCTGGCTAGGTTGTTATTCGATTAGATTCGGTCCGTCTCGATGCGCTGCTGGATGGTTTTGTCTAGAAATCAATGGAAATATGCTTAAGGGGACCATGTTGAGAGATACTTACTTTCAGCAAAAAACTGCAGCCCAAAGTCGAGATCCTGCAGCTGTTGGACGTTCGTTTGCAGCGTCGAACTAAATATGTCTGGGTTGTCATGACAGTAGCAAGTCAAACAGCAACGACAACGAAATTAGATAGTGTTTTTTAAACACCTTTTTATTCGCATGACATTTGCAGCGCGGCTAAAGGCTGGTTTACAGTTCGGGAAAAGCATCACGGCATTTGCGCATCTGTGTGTTTTAAATGGAGCCCGGGATTTGAATTTCCGTGGCGGGAATTAAGTCTACACAAAAAATACAGTTTTCCTGAAGTGTAAACCCATTCGCGGGATTTACTCCGGGAAATAAAATTCATCTCTACACATTTCTTCTTTGGCGGGAACAAATCATTCCGAATTGTTTCCGGGCGGATTTTGAAAGTTTCGGAAAAATATTTTTTCGATTTTGATTTGCTCGAAGAGTTCGATGGGTTTGTCAGTCAGGGTATCCATGCTTGTTATTTGATACAACAAACCAGCTAAAGATGTTATTTTCTAACAAATCAGTTGTACTATTTTATCGTCCCTGAATAAATCCATCAGTGTCCAGGAGTGCCGGGAGTACTGGGATGCTTTGAGGGAATCGACTAGGTAAAACCATCCATCGTTAAAATAAACTTAAATAAAATAATTCGTAAATTTCTAGCATTTATTTTGACAAGCGGGATTTGAATTCCCGTGGCGGGAATTAAGTCTACACTAAAATTACAGTTTTCCTGAAGTGTAAACCCATTCGCGGGATTTACTCCGGGAAATAAAATTCATCTCTACACACTTCTTCTTTGGCGGAAACAAATCGTTCCGAATTGTTTCCGGGCGGATTTTGAAAGTTTGAACTCGAACAGGGAAAAAATGTGAAAATGTCAAAAAGAGAGCCGAGTTCGGAAAGATTTTTTTTCGAATTTGATTTGCTCGAAGACTTTGATGGGTTTGTCAGTCAGGGTAAAATTTATGAAACCAAAGAAACGCGTAGCAGCAAAAACGACAAAACGGAACAAGGAGATTGACATTAAAGTTGCTATTTGTCAAGAAATTTTAGAACATTTAAATTGGTTTAACAAACCAGCTAAAGATGCTCTTCGCTAACAAATCAGTTGTTCTATTTTATCGTCCCTGAATAAATTCATCAGTGTCCAGAAGTGCCGAAAGTACTGGGATGCTCTGAGGGAATGGATTAGGTAAAACCATACACCGTTAAAATTAACTTAAATAAAATAATTCATAAATTTCTAGCATTTATTTTGACAAGATTTGTGAGAAATCCGGTCTTCAAAACTATCCATTTTTCAATTCTTCCTGCAGGAAAAAACTTACTCAAATGTAAACAATACGCAAAATCTGAGACGCAAACTTTGCTTGTCACTTAGTGTGGAGAAATGTGGAGAAATGTCATCTGGAAAATTTCCCGTGCCAAATCCCGAGCGTTTCCAAATCCCGTGATGCTTTTCCCGAACTGTAAACCAGCCTTAAGCAAAACACCGAAATATCAACAAAACAAGATGACGTATGACAATATTGAGTTGCCATGGTTGCCATCTACATTTCTGTAAATACATCTAGACGATTTAGAAAGTTTAAAGCAAGATACCCTATATCACGTAATATAGAGCGTAGTGTGAACGTATTATTAATCCAGTACAGAAAAACACGTACTAGACTAAAGGAGTACAACGCTATGCGTGGTATGTCTGTCCCAGGCATAATATTTAAGTTTTTAATGTGTGATTATTACATTCATGCAACTAATCATTTTGTTCTGATGTCACGCAGTAAGGGGGAGGGGGGTGGGTGTGAAAACGTGACGATCCATACAAACAAAATTGAAGGTCCGTACATGGTCCGGTAGCCCCCCTCCCTATCACGTGTTTTGTACAGTCATTTTTTGCGTGACGTAATTAATGGACGTTCCCTAAGTGGATGTTATCACCTAGGGGCAAGACACTGAGCAATCCTGAGAAACTCTGACTAATTATGAGCATCTCTTATTCACTGGATTCATGTTGTGCTATTCAACATTCCTACCTTTTGTAAAGCTTGGTTTTGACAGTGAATTTGCATCATCAAAACAAAAAAGGTCTGTCGTGAATGGTTAGCGTATTAACGTTGTGGTAACCCAAGTAACCACAAGCATTATATCGTAACACTAATTCAACCGACTATCAGCAACGGTAATACCAACAATCAATATGTAACTAGCGATTTGAAATTGGTTCACTGTTGTAGAACCCCTTGGTCCGAATTACACCTTGAAGCCAGCACCTTGTTATACATATTTGCGCCTTTGTTTTGATTTGCTGTGTTATTTTGACAGAGTATTTGAGAGTGTGTTCATGTGAGTTCATTATAAGGGGTGCATTATTGAGCTTGGGACCGAGCTTGGGACGATGTTCTAGTACTGACTGAGCCAAGAAAAATCGTTTTTGTATGGGACCTACTGGTCTTAGAGTTAGTCTATGGTAATACCAACAATCAATATGTAACTAGCGATTTGAAGTTGGTTCACTGTTGTAGAACCCCTTGGTCTGAATTACACCTTGAAGCCAGCACCTTGTTATACATATTTGCGCCTTTGTTTTGATTTGCTGTGTTATTTTGACAGAGTATTTGAGAGTGTGTTCATGTGAGTTCATTATAAGGGTGCATTATTGAGCTTGGGACCGAGCTTGGGACGATGTTCTAGTACTGACTGAGCCAAGAAAAAATCGTTTTTGTATGGGACCTACTGGTCTTAGAGTTAGTCTATGGTAATACCATATCACATTTTTCAACAACTCCCATGCTATGTAGCATTACCTATACATTAAACATGTTATGATGCATTACTATATTTCTACAAACAGCTTAACGTTAAATACGCATTAAATGATCCATTAATGCATTGTCTCAATAAATGCTTCATTGCTAGCTAAAAAGTAGCATTGGTGCAATATCATCTGGATGACGTTTTCCAATTTCACTTTGGAAATGAGAAACATATGCTCGAGCTGAGCTGCCTATCAGATTCAGAATCGTCATCTTCATTCTCCTTAACCAGAAAGTTTGATTCTTCAAATTTCAGCAAAAAGGATGCGTTATCGGGAGCCGCGGGTTTTCTGGTTGTTTTATATTCAGAGGACGGAGCTGTTTTTTCAACGAGGAATCTCTATTCTCATATCATTTTCATTAATGATCCAGTTTCAACCTGCACCGGGCATCAAAAATGTGTCGGCTTGTTGTGTGATGAACGGCGGTGGGTATGATTTCATTTGTAGCTCGTATCGGGTTGAGATTTGCACTGATTAAAGGTTAGAGTATCGCAGTTTCAATGGCGGGTTTAGCAAGAAAAATCTAAAAATAGCTGCATGAATGTTTTTATAGAAAGACAAAGAGGGTATGTTTAGGGTGTGCTTCCTTAATATTATGCAGTTGTTTTAGATAATTCCATTGCTCTTATGGCTAAGAGCGTTAACACAACCGGAATTCATCGATCAGTCGTGAGAAGCCTTGGTTCGAATCCCGATGTAGGAAACACATTTGAGCTTATTAAAAATATATCCTATCATTGTTACGCGCAGATGCCATAAAATAAAATAAAACAATATCCCCACAATAAAACGTAACAGAAAAAATGAATTCATCTAGATTAAATACATTTTCGATGTTTCTTTTTCCAAAATACCCCAAGCTCTATGGGCTTGACAGGAGTGGGGCCCTTTTCGACTTTAGTTCTACTTTAAGGACGCAATTAAGATTAGATTGCTTTATACCAAAAACTTATATCGTAATATAATGCATAATTGATGTATCTATATAGAGCTTCATGCTTACTTGGGAATCCTCACCCGCTAGTCATCATATTAATATGTAGTTGATAATAATTGGTGTAGATTGTATTGTTTTCAGCTTGGTTCGAACTTGTGTCGATCCCCCAGCCCGAGCTCAGCTTATTGCTAGCACACATCTACTATTCACCTGAAGCCGTCACCGTATGAAAAATAATGGAAATGAAAAAAAATACAGAACATTCGCTTCTGAACTCTGGGATTTCTACTTCGGGGCCCAATTCCTCTTCCAAATACTGCGACCTATTTTGCCTGAAATGAGTGTTTCTCACGATACCATAATAAATAGTTTTCCCAGACAGTAAACATAATTCTGTTATTGGTTTCCAAGGTTAACACCGTTACCAGGTTATCACCGACCAGTTCAAGCCAGTGCTGCCAGAATACTTCAGATCGAGTTATAAATTATACAAGTTGAAGGAAGCTGATGTATTCTGAGCAAACGTGAGTTTTACGATCAAATCTAGAGAAAATCGTCAAAAGGTCGAAAGTAACATTTGTAAACAATGACTTAAAATTTAAATTTCCTGGAAATGCCAGGTTGCTTACATCTACATCCACTACCAACTGGAGGGTAATAACTCCTTGTATCTATTTCTGGTGCTATTTGGTTCGTGAGAGCAAGCAGATCCCAGAAAAATGCGCTAGAAGTCATTTTTTACAAATGTTACCTTCGACCTTTTGACTATTTTGTCTAGAAATATGAGTGAAGTTGTTTTTTTCGTTTTCGCACACATTTTTTTGGCATTCCCATCACTCTACATCTTGGGGGAGAAGAAAATCATAATATGTGCAAATTTGATGAATCCTGAGTAATTTTGAAGGAAAAAGTTACTCACGAGAAAGCTGTCTTGCCCCTTGGTTATCACAGCCATTCAAGCTTGAACCTCAAGAGTCACCCACAATTGATACGTTGCGGATGCGTTGACGTAAATTTGACAGAAAACCTATGGGAAAACTGTCAAATTCACGCAAACGCATCCGCAACATATAATTGTGGGTGATCTTCACTCTGAAAAAAATTCTATCGTTATACCGACAATTAAATCATGGTCAGGATGACTATTGCATATAATGGGTACAATAACCATGAAAATGGTAGAATTCACCACGGTCCTGGCATTTTTGACTCTGATCATGGTAACAAGGACTATTCCGACATTAGGGACGTCCATTAATTACGTCACGCAAAAATTGACTTTTTGTACCCCCCGCACGTCTTTGTATGGACCTTCAAATGTTTTTGTATGGATCGTCGTTTTCCCGAACCCCCTCCCCCTTACTGCATGACATAATTAATGGACCTTCCCTTATAGCAAATGTTGGATCAACTTTTTTAATGGTCGTTTCTCGATCATAGTCGGTTCAACACTGCTGCAATGATCATCCTTACTCCCAATAATGGTAAAATTGACTATCAAATTCGTCTCTGTGCAGCGTGTGTAAAATTCCGCAACCATCAATTTAAAAGGAATCGCCTTATGACAATAAGCAACTAGCAAAAAGCAAATCTGTCAATTTTGTTGGCGCAATAACGCATCCCTAATAAACATGTACCATTCACGAACGATACTATAGATGTTGTGACCCTACTACTTATAGTTGGGATGATACTCCGAATTGGTGGTTAGGCACTTCTTATGGTTGTTGTTTATGCGGGATGTAATTGCACGTCAAAACATCGTGTCAATATCGGGTGACGTGTGTCGAATGACGGAGTGATATTTTGACAAGCTAGCAGATGCTGAAACTTTACCAAATCAGTGAAGTGCCCACTAAGCGATGACTAAGTGAACTACGTGGCGTTAGTTAAGAAGCGATTACTAACGCTAGCGATTGCTAGCGGTTTGAAAATTTACACAAATATATCGACTGTCCGCTCCTAGCGCTTCGCATGGAGATGAGAAATTATTTGCTTCTGCTAACTTCATCAAAGATCGTTACTTCCGCGCTGGGGAAAATACAAAAAAAAATAACAATCAAAAGAATTTTGTTCTTGCTTAAACCACAGAAAACAGACATCCAAACTAGAAAATATTTCTCAAAAAAACTTGTGTAAGGATTCAAATTAAAATACGTTAAAACACTATTGCCATCTCTCGGGCTGTGGCCACTTGCGATTTTTAATCGAACATGGGTAAGATTCGTTGACCGTGAGGTGAAAGAACTGAACTGCCAAAAAAATTAGTTGATGAATAAGATTTCAAGCTGGTCAATGGGTGGCGATGCCAGCGCCGCCACGCTATTGCCAGTTCATTACGATTATGAAATGGCCGTTAAATTTCTTACACAGTTTTTGAATTTGACTTGGATGTCTGTTCTCTGTGCTTGAATCTCGACTTGTGTAAATTTCCGCAACCGTCAATTTGAAAGGAATCGCCAAATGTCAATAAGCATTTAGCAAAAAGCAAATCTGTCAATTTTGTAGACGCTATGTGGCATATAATTGCACGTCAAAACATCGTGTCAATATCGGGTGGCATGTGGCGAACGACGGAGTGATATTTTGACATGCTAGCAGATGCCGCAACTTCACCACATCAGTGGGCACCTCGACCACGCAAAAAAATACGTAGTTATACCAATTCAAAATAGGAATCAATTCAACTAAAATTTTGGTTTATATATGGACCAATAAAACTGATGAACTAATTCAACAAAAACTTTGAGTTGAAATAAAACTTCATGTATTATAGAATTGAACATCGTGTTTTATTGCTCAAAACAAAATGTTTTGTTATTCCAACTAAACGCATTAGTTGAAATAATTATCAATGATGAACTAATTTAAGAAACCCATTGAATTGAAATAAAACTTCATAGCTTTATAAATTGAACATCGTGTTTTATTGTTCAAAACAAAATATTTTGTTAAATCAACTAAACGCATTTGTTGAAATAATAAACATCGAATAACTAATACAATAAAACCATTTGATTGAAATAAAACTTCATGCTTTATAAAACTGAGAATCGTGTTTTATTGTTTTAAAATAATTACCGCGCTATATTCCCCCAGCCGACTGGCGTGTTGGAAAGCATGAATCGGACATGGCAGGAAATGGCCTTGTGCATGTGGTTGGATGCAGGACTCCAGGAAGAACAGTTGAGAAGGTCGTCATAATGGCAGCTTATTTTCAAATCGTCTTCAATCGGAAGTTTTTCCAGTTATCTACAAAGAGAATAATTAGTTGATAATCTGACACAAATTATACTGTTTAAACTTACTTTAGAAAACCGAGGCAGAGGCAGCAAAATAGCTGCTATGAAATGTGCACTCATACGAATAATTTATTAATACAATAAATTAACCATTTTAGTTTAAACGGTGTTTAAAATAAGATATTTTTTATAAATCAAATATTATTAAGACGAATATCACACAGCAGTGACTACTTTAAATAATTTGATTCGTTTGATTTTAATTGAATTTTGAATAGATTTGGATTTTTTTAAAGAATTGAAACAAATAGAAACCATGTTTTGAATAGCAGCAAAATATTTTGTTGATTCAGAAACAGGGGGATTTTAGGAGTGAAACAATATTTCGATTTTATAACAATAAATTAATCGATTGAGTTTAAAAATAAATGCGATTATTATAAATCAAATATTATTTAAAGTAATATCACACAGTAGTGATTACTTTAATTAACTTTATTAGTTTTTAATTGAATGAAAATTTGAATTGATTTAGAACTTTTTTATGAATTGAAACAAATAGAAATCTTGTATTGAAAAGCAACAAATCATTTTGTTGATTCAAAACAGAGTGATTTCTTACCGTGAAAAAATATTTTGTTCAAACAATAAATTAAACATTTGAGTTAAACGATAAATGTAGTTGTTATAAATCAAACATTATTTAAATTAATATCACACAGCAGTGAATTACTTTGACTAATTTTACTGATTTGACTTGAATGAAATTTTTAATTAATTTGGAACTTTTTTATGAATTGAAACAAACAGAAAGCTTGCATTGAATACCAACAAAATATTTTGTTGATTCAAAGCAGAGTGATTTCTTAAGGGTGACAAAAATACTTTGTTCAAGCAATAAATTAATAATTTGAGTTTAAAAACAAATGTGATTGTTCTGAACCACACAACTGTGATTACTTCAAATAATTTTATTGGTTTAATTTGAATGAAATTTTGAATTGATTTGAAACTTTTTCATGAATTGAAACAAATAGAAACTTTATTTTGAATACCAACAAAATATTTTGTTGATTCAAAGTAGAGTGATTTCTTTGCGTGACCAAGTGTACTACGTAGCGTTAGTGAAGCAACAGTTGCTTACGCTAGCGCTTGCTAGCGATTCAAAAATTTACACAAAGTTATCGATTAATTTTGCTCTTGCTTAAACGTCTGTCTGTGATTCAAGCTTGAATGGCTGTGGTGCAACCTAGACTAGGCGGCGTTGTTTTCCCGAAGGTTTGCTTTAAAAAATTTACACGATAAATTGAAAAAAAAATGTTCGAGCCTGGATGTCTGTTCTCTGTGGTAGTACTCTTTTTTTTAGATCTCATCATTTTTTTTCTCGATTTTTAAATATTTTTTTTTTATTTTCACAACGTAACATTATGCATAATGACAGCAAGCCGGCCTGTCGGAATATGCAGAAGCTTTGTTGACGAGAAGTTAGTAATTGTTCTAAGCCCATTCTATAAACTTCCATGAAAACATTGTCACACTGTTTGCTACCTGCTGTTTACAATGACTGAGGCTCCTGCAGTATGTCTAACTTACGATGACCGGACCAGCATCGCGAATACCGGGTTTTATGAGATGGAACTCCACCCTTTGATATGTTAGAACGATTGCTGCTGAACAGAGATGCTGTTATTTCTACTCTGTCGTTATTGGATTCGACCCGCTGCACTTTGGAGTACAAAAATTCTTGGCCTTTTCAATGAGGTTACGATTGTGCTCACTCTAGTGAGCCATTTTGCCCACCTCTCTAAACATTGTTCTGGGCATAGGGTATGATTGTGCTTGCCTCACAATCATACTAATGCAAAAATGGTACCTGGCATCGAATACTCTTAATTAATAACTGTGGAAGTGCATTTAGAACATTAAGTTGAGAGCAAGCAATAAGCTAATAAAGAAAGCATTAAGCTTGAAACGCTATGCAAGAACTTGACATAATTAAAAAAGGGAATACGGAGTATATTCTTATATTTTTCATCGGAAAATTTCATAATCCACATACCCCTAAAATACCCTATTGTCGCACTTGCATTCGGATGAATGTAGCTTTAATAGAAATAATTCATTGGAAAGTATTCATATGCATTTTCGGAACAATTGATGAAATCTTACAATGTTCAGATAAAAAATATATAACGCTATCATCCTGATGTAACAATAAACTGCATGTAAAGAGCAACATTAAAATCGACACATTTTGTAAAAATGTGGCTGAGAGGGATCAATAATATCCTTTTCCAATAATACACAGGAAGGCTCGCCCTACTTTTATGCCCCGAAATAATCTTTTTTTTTCATACAAAGCGAATAACCATAAACAAATTGAGTGACTCAAAGTAGTTTTAAATAACGTAATGATTATAACTTATCGGATTACCAAACTTAATGTCCAGAATACTTAATACTCACATTACTCAATAAAATAATATAAGGTACTATGAATTCTATTATATACCTACTTACACATTTAATTCGTCTGAGTACTTTAAATACTATTCAGCACTTTGAATAACCTAGAAATACGTTTGAGTCCTATGATCCCTAACGAAATACTTTTGAGTACTAGAAATACTTCCAATGTACTTTCAAATTTTTGGTAAGTAGTAAGAAGTTCGAGAGTATTTTGAGTACAACGCACTCCACTCAAAGTTCCTCGAGCCCCTTGGGCAGAATAGAAATCTGAGTTTTATTCGCCTTTGTTCCTGTTCTATCTTTATTAGATTCCACGCTAATGCTTACTTGTTTCACAGAGAACTTGTATCTTTGCCATAAAATAAATTGAAGCAGGTTTGAGTGTCTTCAGCGCTGCCTAGCATTCTTATATGTATGAAAACAAAAATATCATTTTCATTTTGCAGCACAGGGTGGGGCAGTAAGAGCGCAAGTCAATCCAAGGCTGATAGAGAAGGAGGGGTAATGGCTGACTCGCCATATGCAGGCTACATGATCGCCATGGGTGGGGATAAGGATTAGCTTGGGGGAGGGGTTTGAAGTGTCTCTGGATTGAGATGATTGCGCTGCTACAAAATGGCCTGAAATGTTTAATTTTTTTATTAATCGGTACGAGTAGTGAGTGTTTTACCATAAATCTTTTTAAAGCAATTTGTGAATAATATAATTTTGATTTAGTATATACTTACTTGGTCGTGGCTATACTACTCTTCCTGTGCTCATGTGTCCATCTTCTTTCCCATTATTGATTTGTCGAGTTTGACTAGGGCAGCACTCAACTCTTGAAATCCGGAATGAACACTCGTTGCCTCACGGTGTTACGTTAGCCGCGTGTGTGGGGCTTGAGTTCCATCAGGTACTTGAATTTCACATCCGCTTGCGGCCATGGTGGTTGCAAAACCGCGTGCAGAGAGTGAATAACATAAAAATGAGAAGAAAAATATTTTAGTGAGATTATTGGTGATATTCTCATTACGATTTTTCGTTTCCCTGACTAAAAAGTTTGAGTCATTCTAAACTAACCATAAACGAAAAAAAAAAAAAAAAAAAAACTTGTCTCAACCCTACAGTCTTACAGTCTACTCTACATCTCGGGATTTAGTTGCTATTCCAAATTTAAAATATTTCGAATAAGAACTAATTTGAAACATCTAAGAGAACTGGTCTACCTCCTATCTAGCGAGTTTATTTTTTTATTTTTTTCCTTTCTATTAATTTATAGTGTGGTATGAGGGATACAATCTTATCGCCTCAAATTATACCCACCCACAAACTTTAAATTAGAACGGCCGGTTTGATGTGCCGTGTTTGAAATCTTTGAACTATGTAAACAAGGAGGTAACTAGAAAACGATAACCCTAGGATATTGTGTATGACTCACCAAGCACTGGTACTGATATAAACCACATGGAATGGTTTATTCTACTGCTCCAAATGATGTATCCTAAGCGGGCCCTCCGCGTCCTATATCTAATGTAGCAGCTTGTCATCGTCCGTCTTAAGTAACACTTTTTTATGCCTATGTGCTTCACTTCGAACAGTCAGATAATTACCCCGATCAAAACATTCACCCTTTTCGAAGATGTTGCAATTACATTGACTTATTATACCATTATCAAACCAGGTATTTTGGTTATTCATTCCATAAAACATATGGATAAACAACAACATAAGTTGCCACGAAAATGAAAAGTGTACTTTTAGTCGTTTCCCTAAGATTGAAAGTAAGAAGTTTAAGAGTGAATTGCGGCCAGTATCACACCTGATGTTAGTGCCTTTATATAAACGTTCTACGACGTGGCAGTGAAAAAATGACTAGAATATGTGATACTTTCACTACTGGTCAAATTCTTGGTCTCACATGCATGTTTATAGCATGAGATAAGCCCTCTCACCGTCGACAAGGTGGAAAATTTGACCCACGAGAGGGATATGTATGAAAAACAAAAATATCAAACAAAATCTGCTACTGTACTACATTTTTGTATGATGGATCCGACAGGTTCGAAAACGAGAGTAGGGGATCTTGTCGCCTTATTACAAATGAGGGTAAGTCGATGAATTTTGATCCTTAGCTTAGCTTGACTGACTGCACGTATCAATGGTTGCTCCTCCGTGATTGATCAGAATCAATGAAATTGTACAGTGAATCAACTGAATGGGGCTGGGAGTAACCGACCATTCTCACTGTACACGTTTCAGTGACTCAAGTTCGTAAAAAATCAATAACGGCGCCGGCCACGTCCGCGCAAACAGGTGGGAATAGGGAAGGAAAGTTGGTGTAACCTTTGCTGTTTAGGGACCATGTTTACCTCTGCATCCCCACAAAGGTCGCAAGAAGGAGGCTTTTCTTTGTTAGTAGGGTAAGGCTCGATGGATTAGGGTTCACCTTGATAAATGATGTAAGTTCATATAATTCAGGGGACAAAAAGGATAACAATTACCTGTTTCGCTCCGCGTTTTTGGGAGCACTTACCACCTCTCAATTGTCTGAAAATTTTTTGCGAGGTCCGACTGGTTTGCGTTCTGCTTCTTCCAAGGTATCTAAATATCTATATCTGCCTATCCAAACCCGCAATGCTTGCCCCATATGGAATTGCAGGTGAACGAAAATAGCATCGTATCTTGAACTTAACTCCTTCATCCATCAACATCGTCGTTAACTCATCGGTTTCTTCAGAATATCCACCTGCTCCGGCGAATGTTTGATCACAATTTCATCCACCGTAGCCATTAATGGCTTAACCGACTTGCACCTGTCTACCAAACTCAACTTTCGGCATCGCTCCAAGACTCGGGAAAATCTCTCCGGATACCCGGTATCCTACATACACCGATGTTCGGCAAACTTCTCGTTGTAACCAATTCCACACCGGAACAGTTCTATTACCGACTAACTAGCTACCTTAACCTTATATGGTAATTTTCGGTAAATCGATTCCCCGAAATACTCAACGTAAATTTGGAAATATTAAAGGTTTCTGTGTCCGCTCCATTCAAGCGATGTCCTTTTCCCGGCATCTTTGATGGATCGACAACAGCGAGGCCCGAATGCCGAAAATCAGTGGAGCAGGAATAAGGGCTAAGATCCTTGTTTAAAATAAGGTGACCAGATACGGGTTCCAATGTTTATATCGCTATCTACCACTCTATACTGGAAAAAGGAATCAAGCTTTCCTCAGGTCACCTTATTTTGTAAAAGTTTGGTCGAAGTCATGTTTAGTCCTGACATTTTACAATGCTTTCTTTCGATATGCAGTTAAACCACAACAAATTTTTGCTTTCTGCCAGCTGTATTCACACCACAGAAAGTACCTTACAATTCTATTTATCCAGTTTGTAACATTAGTGTACAAAATGCGAGCAACAGGCGGTACCGAAAAACTGGTACCCCTGCGACTCCCGCGAATCGATTCCGGCTCTTAGTACAGACGCTGGGCGGCTCCCATCGAGGACTTGATGTGTAGCGAGCGGACGTTTTGCCAGTGCTTCTTCAGCAGAGACACCAGGAAATTGATCGACAAATGCACATTCTGGGCCAGCTCATCGGGGGTCATTTTGACATGGCCGACGGCAACCGACAGGCACAGGACCTTCTTCATCTGGAACTTGATGGTGGCCTTGACTTCGTCGATCTTGGCCGTCATCGATTCGCTGTGGGCGAGCAGACCAGGGAACTTACCGGCCTTGTTCAAACCGGGACCCAACAGACGGGGAATCTGCTTGATCAGCGATTCCGAAGCCAGGAAAGCGTCGTACTTCTTGGCTAGCTTTTTAACCAGCTTCTTGTTCTTGTTAAGCTTCTTCAGTGCTTCGGCATCCATGAATGGGATATCGTTGGCCTTGGCCTCATCGCAATGCTGCTGGTCTCCGAGTACGCACACCTGCATCTTCGGGCGCGGAATGTACTTTAGCCTGGTGGACGAAAGAGATAATATGGGCATTAAAAATCGTGTCACTAGGTCGTTATACATCATGATGGGAGACGGGATATTTTTTATCGATTCTAACTCACCACCGGTGACGGAAGAGAGCATTTACGTTTATCTAAAGCAAAGGGGTTGCGGCTTGTTCCGAAACTCATTCGGAACCATGCCTCCTCATTTTATTTAAGACCCTGAGTGCAGGTCCGTCTCTCGTAGGGAGACTTCCTGATTCCACAACCATTGTTGGAACGGATTCGTTCGACGCAACCGGATATTGTCAACCAGGTTGCCTAAAAATCGAATCACCTCCCACAGTGAAAGAGGAAAATCAGGTTAACACGTACTATGACAGTGCCCGAGAAACGCTTGTC
>JASCZW010010456.1:0-36644 GCA_034211315.2 Aedes japonicus
TGTCCTACAGACACACAGACATAACACATCGAACATTTTGCACTCCAAATCTTGGTCACTAACACACCTGCGCCATCTGTGTGCTCAGTGATGGATGATAAAGCTGAACAGATTTAAATATGTCAACACAGACAAACATACATAACACTTGGCAGTTTCTTCATCGAATACCCATTAAACGGTCAATTCAAATGTTTCTTAGTTGATGATAGCGCCACAGGTAGTACGTACAGCTGATTTTCTTACGTTTGACGTTAACACACTATTGCCATCTGTTCAGCTTTATCATCCATCACAGTGTGCTCAACAGATGGCGCAGGTGTGTTAGTGACCAAGATTTGTGATGCAAAATGTTCGATGTGTTACGTCTGTTTGTCTGTGATATGAATGTTAATAATTTAACGGAGATGGATTAATATAAAAATATAAACATTTTCATAAAAAACTCGCGTTGTTACGGTCTTTGGTGATAATTGTTGATGCTGCTGATAAAAAATTATGCAGAAAAAATGCAAAACTACCTATTTTAAAACGATTTTTTCCCTAAAGGAAACAAAAGGGGACAAACAATTTCATGATGTGATGAAATTGCGGCATCTGCTAGAATGTCAAAATATCACGACGACGTTCACGCGACTCGCCACTCGATATTGACACGATGTTTAGACGATACTGACAGATTTGCTTTTAGCTAGTTGCTTATTGTCATTTGGCGATTCGTTTCAAATTGACGGTTGCAGAATTTTATACATGCTGAGATTCAAGCTTAAATAGCTATGGTTAAACGAATGTGAAATGAGGGAACATTGGAACCAAGCATGCTTAATGTATACCACGAGATGATTTATTCATTTTCAAATGAGTCCGTTGACCATGCGTTACCACACCTTTCAATATAGCAATTCAATCAACCTATGCAGGATCGACTCATGTTCCATGTTAATAGTAAATTGTGCCATCATGTCACATCCTCAAGTAATGTGCATAAGGCACCCGTTTAGTTCAGGCCGTTTTGAACTAGATGACGTGTAGCTTGTTCAACTACATTCTCCAAACCAACCTAACAACTGGAACCAATATTTGCATCAAGCAAGTGAACCTTTTAAAGAGAGCAATCTGTGCTAATCCATTCAAAGTTACAATTGAAGGACTTCGTGAAATCATAGCCCTTAGAAGCAATTCATGCCTTCTGACAACTCCATGCTTCTATTGATTTCCGATTTTGGCACCAGCCAGAGGATACTTGGTCCTATACCCAACCAATCGCAATGTTTTGTGAACTAGTTGGCGGAAAATTATGATTTGAGATAACTCAATGCAGACGTCTCCCAAATTTGGCAGATCGACAAGCAATCGGTGGATAACCACCTGGGTACCTCATAGCAATATACTTAGACGCTGATCGGAAGATTCGAAGAGCTACATCCCATAGGTAGTCTGGTCATTCATTCCAAAACAAAACAAAACAAAACAAATGGATTAACAACAACATAAGTTGCCACCAAAATGAAAAATGTACTTTTAGTCATTTCCCTTAGATTGAAAGTGAGTCTAAGAGCCTAAGAGTCAATTGCGAAGTATCCCGCCAGTATCACACCTGTTAGTGCCTTGATATAAGCGTTGTACGACGTGGCAGTAAAATAAATGTGCAGAAAAGGTGATACTGGTAACTACTGGTCAAATTCTTGGTCTCACGTGCATTTCAACAGCATGAGATAAGCTCTCTCATCAGGCGGCAAGGTGAAAATTTTGACCAACGAGAGGGAGCTCAATTCAAAGCATTGCGCCAGGAGAAGATTGAATGATTGGCATTTTACTGACAAATTTCTATTTTGTACTACAAAAGTAAGGCCAACTGCAAACCAAAACGAGGTGTGGCAGTTCATACAGCTCATTGTCGAATCGGTTAGAGGAGAGTCGAAGAAAAACTTCAAGAAAGTTTTCTTACCGATCCAATTTCTCAAACAAAGTGAGATGGAAATCAAGGAATTGTAATTCCTACATGAGTTTCTGTTCTAAGTAGCTCAAAGTACGATGTGAATGGTCAGGGAGATGGTAAGCCTACCATATTTTTAATATGGTGCTTCGTAGCAATAGCATATCATTATGGTCACAAGCGAATGATTTTTGTAGAGACTGTTTCTTCTGTTTGTCAATGATTATCACTTGAATTTCAGGGAATCTCTTCCCTGATCTTCGACAAAGCTCTTCGCAATTCTGGGAAGCTTTTTTTTTTAATTTTTCAAGAGTTTCCTCATGAATTTCACTCCTGATTTTCTTGTAAATCTATCAACCAAACCGTAGTTTCCAGGAACAGTTGACAAGTTTTTTGCTGAACTTAGTAACTGGCGAGACTTCTAATGAGTCCCATCCTGATGTGCATGGAGAGCTTCTGAGAGTTTACCTTGAAAATGTTCCCAAATCTGTCGGAACTTTGTCTTAGGAAAGTTCCCTCTGAACTTCGGAGAAGTTTGTTCCTGATTTTCAGAGAAATTCCTGCTTTAACTATTAGGAAGTATTCCCCCTACTTCTACAAAGTTTCATCCTGTTTTTCCTAGAAGCATCTACTTGAACTTCTGAGAATTCCTGAACTTCGAGAAAATCTCATACTGAACTTCTGGAACTTTCAATTCTGAACTTCAGGAAAGCTCTGCAGCACTTATGAGTAGTTCCAACTAAGCAGATGATACGTTTTTTGCTGTACTTAGTTGCTGTCTAAACTTCTGATGATTCCCATCCAGAACTGCAACGAAAATTTCTCCAAAACTTTTGGAAAGTTCTCTCCAGAATTTCTTGAAAAATATTCATAAATTTGTTGGAAGTTTGTTCCTAAACTTCTGGGAAGTCCTCTTCGTAACTATAGGGGATTGTTTTCTGAACTTCGGAGAAGTTTTTTTCCTGGTTTTATGAGAAATTCCTGCTTTAACTAATAGGAAAATGAAAGGAAATAGGATTCCCTCTACTTCTGGAAAGTTTCATTCTGTTTTTCTCAGAAGTATCTGCCTGAACTTCTGAGAATTCCAAAACTTTGACAAAACCTCATTCTGAACTTTTGGAATGTTCGATTCTGAACTTCAGAAAACCTCTCTAGCACTTATGAGTACTAGAGGGTTTGAGCTGTTTATTAGTCGAGTAATTAGTACGAGACACTGAAGAAGTCTGCACATGGTAGACGAAATACGCGTATCTGTCGAAGATAAGCAAAGGTAAATGGAATTAAATGGAGATTACTAATTTTTCTTCTAATTTTATAGTTACTTATGAGTAGTTCCAACTAAGCTCTTGGGAAGTGAAACCCGTAACGCTGGTAGATCACCTTTTCGTGGTGCGTTACGGGGTATCAGATCCACCACCGAACCCTAGTCCAAATTAATTCAAACTAGGGAACATATTGGTTTTTTGAAGTCAAAGGAACATATCGTAATCCTTATTACATTTTATGCCTTGTGAAAAGTGACAATACTCGTTTTGTGCCCGGATTGTGCGAGGATGAGCTTGGAATAAGTAAGACATGGCTAGTTTTCATTTATGTGAATTTTCATTGTCTATTTGATGTTCTTTAGTTTGAGTTGGTTATGACTAGGGTTCTGAAGCATGCTCAGAATCAGAGTCATAGTTTGTTTTCTTTGCAACGAATCTGATTTTGACTGATAAACGGGTGCGCCATTGAAAGAGTGCTCTCACTCCTCAAAGGGTTTGAATAGCGGAAACTTTCTATAAAATTTGGTTCATTGCCAATAAAACAAACAATGTCAACAGTAACAACGCCAAATCTTCATAATTTTTCAATAGTGATGAAGAAACTGGACATGCACTAAACAAGGATACGAAATATACTACAACAGATCAAATAACTGGACGCAGTGGTTTATGTCCATAACAGAGGAAGAAAAAAAAACAGGTGACTCGATTCCATTCCACTCATAACGTTCCTCCGAAGATTGTCGTTGTATGTCGGGGCTTACTTCGGCTGGATCTCCCAATTTTTCACAAGCAGGTATATCACCTGCTTGGGACGTTGTGGGCCTTCAGGAGAGGAAGCAGCCGCTTCTGGAGGCACTCTTTATGTACACCTGTCCGTTCATCGTGTCCTGGGTCACGAAAGGTGCACTCCGCTTCCCGCACGTGCAGATGGTATGCCAAACCAGGAATTTCTTCGCAAATTTGGACATCTTCTGAGTGCGGACATGCTCCGGAACGCTGGAACTTATCCTTGGCCGTGAAAAACAGGTTGCCGAGGATCTGTTTGAAGTCGGCCTTCACATATGTTTCGTCGTCCATGATGCAGCATTCAACTTTCGTCAGCATGTTGAGGTACAACTTCCTGGCACGGGTTTTGGCGGACTTGTTCTGCTTCTCGTCGCGATTAGGGGCCTTTTTGTACCTTGAACGTTCGAAGCCCAGCCTTAGTTTTGGCCTTCTAAACAAAACTTCGGCTTAGGTGCAGCTTCTTAGCACATCCCGAACGGAGGCGTTCGGATTTCGGTTGAAGGCCCCAACTACGCGGTTGTGATTTTTGGTGTTGTACGGAATACTTTTTCCTTCACTTCTGGGCTTCCGATCGGTGGTCAACCGTTCCTCGAACCGCTTAATCACTCGCGACACCGTGGAATTCTGCGATTCCCAACGTTTTAGCGATGGAACGATGCGAGAGATCCTTGTTCTCGTGATGAATGCGCAAGATTTTATCACGCACGAGCTGTTCTTTGACTCCATTTCCGCGAGTTTTTCACAGGACTTTAAAACTTGCAGGATGTAAATAATGCACTATGAACTAAATCCACCCAAATTTTCATTAAATTCTACCCAACGGTGAAAAAGTTAGAGCAATTTCATAGTGTGACAATTTCATCGTGGACACCCTCTACGAAATTGAGTCGAATCCTGTTGACCTCATTAGTCGAATTTCTGTGGACATCTCAGACAGCCGCATTTGACGTGTCTGATCACGTGAGCGATAACTCCAGAGCTTTCCGAGTCATACGGCGAGAGAACTTTGTAAACTTCTACAGAAGGTAATCTGCTACTCCGAGAACCTTCTCATCAGCAAAGTGAATAAGTGCTTTCATACTCTCTGTTGAACATATCTTCAGATATTCATTTATTATATTGCTTTTGTTCATACCCTATAATTTCCTCGAGCACTTGTTTTATTTAAGATGCTTTCAGAATGGATCCATTCTTCGGCATCATGTGTAATCAAAAGCGTATGCATCATATGGATATAGTTTACACCGGAATTCTGTTCGAATATATGAATCATTGCTTTTCGTTAAAACTTCTTTAATTTTTTTGAAGATGTTGTATCAGACATGGTTGCGTGCGTTTTGTTTTCAGTTGTCTAGAGCTTGTAAATGTCAACGTCAGCCAATTTCATTATGCATATTGTGTTCTAGTGCAAGAAATTCAGACTTTGCCGCATCGGACTACAAAGTTCTGCATTCATATTTTCTTTGCGGTTATTTAGGACTTTTGACAAGATTCCACGCATGATTTCTCCACTACCATGATTTCTATCATATTTTTTGTTTTTTTTTAAATTGCATCACGTGGGAATATGTAGCCTTCCGCATCGAACGTGAAAAGTACTGTCACATTATTTTCGGAACCCGCCTTCTGTACCAAATAGACATTGCGGTTTCCTTTGGATGCAACGACTGCTTTCGTGACAAGATCAAAAAGAAACGCCGTTCAGAATACGATGCGGGTCGTTGAAAACATGTTCCAGGTTGATGTCCTTCAAATATTGATGGATTTTTCCAACCAGGTGCAAATGTCCAATTCAAAAACTTTTGCGCCAGACATAGTAATGTTCTCCGGAGTTCTAATGGTAAGCTGTTTATGACGACCAAGGAGCAGCCACAACCATTTGAGACCTACGAAGAGCAAATTTTTGGTTAGTTTTATGCAATGGTTGCTTAGATGGCTGTTTTGGTTGTATTTACCTGTCGTGTTATTCTTGAACATCAATTCACGAGGGTTTTTATCCAGGAAGGCTTTGACCCTGGAAATCAGGGCATGTTTTGAACATGGCAAACCTCGACATTCCATCTCTTGTGCTCAATTTACAAACTTTAATTCCTCTTCAGCTGTGAGAATTGTTGGTGGACCTCGACGACATTTTTTCGTCCACTCCGAAGGTCCTGGTTGTCTAACCCAATGTCATTACCTTACATTTCACGGCAACAGCAGCCCGTTGAAGAGAAACTTCCGTGTAATTTTTGGTGTTTTTCGATGGAAGCGGGCGCGGGGGCTCGGCTCGGGAACAGAAGAAACGCTTCGCTGAAATCAACATTATCAGGACAAATTATACTCAAATCACTTATATATACTTGATTCTTACTTCTACATCCATTGTTGATCTGGAAACTTCGTGATAAGCGTTGAAAAACTGCAAAATACAAAACTACGGTTCCTGCAGCTTGCGAAGGTAAACAATAACAACACCGCAATCGAGTGAACTGTCAAATGTTCGATTAATGAAAAACGAGGTTAGGACGTGTGCAATGAAATGAGAAGGGGCATCGGACGTTATCCCAATTATTGAATTTTAATTCTTGTCTGGCTTTTCTAATAAATGAACCAACTTTAATTAACGTATTTAATAGAGTAAAATTCAAACTATTAAGTAAATGCAAAGAACATGTTTATTTGCTTCTAACATCTTTTAAAAGGTTGCCAATACGCATTAGCATAAGCAGTAAATCAACCCTAGATTTGCCTTTCAGATGCGACAAGCATTATATAAGCCTTATATCAGCATCTCCAATGCTATCTGTTGTAAAGTTAGATTTCAAATGCTATTTAAATGCTTGTAGTCTGTTATAAGCATTTCGAATGCAAAATAGCGTTTATGAAGCATTATCATAGCATTGCAGTAAAGCAGCCGTATATTGGGCAAAAAAGTGGCATTTATGTGTCATTTAAGGTGACTTAAATACTTAATAGGCTGCTATAAAGTCGCTTTGGAACGATACCTTATTGGTTACCTTGGTTATCTTGGAAATGAACTTTCTGTTAAATTCTGATAAGAAAATCGTCAGATGAAGGCGAAACTGAGACACATGTGAGAAAATACATTAATATTTTGAAACATAACTGTTTTTTACGTGGAATACCATTAAATTGGATGCAGAACTGAATTACACAGTGGAAATCAATATACAGCTAGAAATTATAACCTGAATCCCGGAGAATAATAACAAAAACACTGAAGTGTGCAATAATTGGGTGGTGTGTAAAAAATGGCAAATTTCCCTACATGCACATAAAAGCTAGACAAAATCGTCAAGAAGTCGAAAGTAACAATTGTAAACAATGACTTAAAACGTAAATTTCCTGGAAATGCCAGATTACTATCATCTATGTCCACTACGGACATGAAGGCAATAACTCTCTGTATCTGTTTCTGGTGCTATTTTGTTTGTTTGTGCTTTTTTGTGCAAGCAGATCCCAGAAAAATACGCTAGAAGTCATTGTTTACAGATGCTACTTTCGACCTTTTGTCTATTTTATCTAGAAAGAAGCATGCGAGTTGATGTTATGTTCAATTAGTTTGTAAATGTAAATATAAATGCAAGCAAAATTATAACTCGATTAAATTTTACAAGTGAGACTTGGTACTGAGCTAGTATGTTTACATGCTCATTTAAAACTTCATGACTATTACTTTATTTGATTATTTGATTGATTATTTGATTGTTTAAAAAACGTATACAAGGTGATGATTCCGATGAAACTTTTAGTAGCAATGTAAAGTGACAATATGGAAGGTTAGATGATTCCTCGCTCAAATCAAATGTAGATTGAATGAAAAGTTGTCACTCCACATAATTGATCCTTTGACATGGTAAATGATACTTCAATTAACGAACACAGAACTCAACTAATGTGTTTACTCTCAGCAATAAATTCGTTGACAGTCAGATGCTTTTAATTCTTAATAAAACATAATTATTGATCTTTCCAATTTCTTCAAACACTCCTGAAAAAAATTATAAAACTTCGATGCGAATTTCAAATAGATAGAGCCTGTCCACGTTAAATTTCGGACACCAAAACAATAGCAGCACAAAAAAGGTACACATAGTTCAACAAAACCAATTGTATGTATCACAATAAACGAGTCATATCTACCATTCGCATCTTAGTTTCGGAGAGTTTCAGCTCAACTAGAGTCCAGTACTTCTCAATTGGGCGAAGCTCTGGACAGTTTGGTGGATTGACTGTTTTTGGCACGTATTTGACCTCTTGTAACTTATATCATTCTAGGACGCATTTCACATAGTAACAAGAGCCCAAATCAGACCAGAGCTCGAGAATCTTGGTTTCTGATAAACGGCAGCAACCGCTTTTGCAGACAAACTTCCTCGTACACATTCGTTTTGATAGTGCCGGTAGAGACGAAACTTTTAGATTTTTGACCACGACTACTTAAAACCGGCCAAATCAAATACTTTTTAGGGAATTTGGACACCTTCCGGAAATGCTTGGCAACGGCGTTGCTTTGCATTGCGGTATGAAAAGTCAGACTCGGAGGTCCATTATGAAGCAAGAAAATGTTTGCAAAAAATTGTGTAAAGCTCATTAGTACGACTTTTAGCAGTGAAATTTTGTTGGCATCACGGTTGGACACCTTTTTCACTTTGTACGCCTTCAGTCCTTGCCTCTGGTTCATTTTTCATTGCCGTTCGTAGAAAATGCGTTTGCGCACTTCCACTTGATTCGACGCCATTTTACTGAATGTAACAAGAATATAAACATGTTGTACCACGAAGTAAATTTACACGAGCATGTTAATTTATACGCGATTGCGTTGAAAAAAGGGTGTGTTTCGTTAAAATTTAACACCCCGAAAAAAAAACACACCGGGTGAAAATTAATAAATAATTGTGTAAAATTGAGAGTTATACTATGCTCTTCGTATGTGCATGTTTTCAAAATGATAATATAAGAAAATCATAGATGGAAGACACGAAAAATGCAAACGAGGAACGACTGACCACAATCATTAGGTTACTCCAAAATGTTTACACCGAAAATGTACTTCCGACTGAACGACTGAAGTCAAATCAAATTTAAGAAACAAGAACATCAGACCACATCTTTTCAGGAAAACATAAAGATTGGACTCGGAAAAAATGCGACACTTTGTTTTGGGTGTACCTTTTTATCGCGTGGGTAAAAGTTAATGAAATTTTGGGTAATACTAGTTTAGAGTCTTATGTTTGTGTGTGCATCGCAATCTGTCAAAAAGTTTTCAAGATGCATTCGAAACAAGAAGAGCTACGCCAGCAAATCTTGGGCGCCGTAATCGATAATCCTTGTCAGTCGCACAGATGAATCGGCAAAAGGCTTGGAATCCACCATTCCACCGTGTTCCGCGTTGTGAAGATGTTCCAGGAGACGAAGACCATCGAGCGGCCAAAAACCGAAAACGGAATACCCAGAGATACTTATCTTCCGCGCCATAAGGCAGTGCTTTAAGAATAACCCGAACCTTTTCACCCGACACGTGGCCAAAAATGTCAATTCGTCGAAGTGGTTTGTCCAGCAAAACCAACGTGTTTTTAAGGTCAGGAAGGCGCCAAACCGGACTGTCAAGCAAAACACGATGGCCAAATTGCGTGCGTGGAAGCTGTACCGTGAGGGGCTGGTCAAACCAGGTTGTCTCGTCATTGACGACCAGACATATATCAAGGCGGACACCAAACAAATCCCCGGCCTCGAGTTTTTTGTTGGTACGTCTCGCATGGAGGTTCCTCAAAAGTTCCGGAAGAGAAGGATGGACAAATTCGCGAAGAAATACCTGTTGTGGCAGGCGATCTGCGAATGCAGACGGTACAGCAAGCCGTTTGTTACAACCGGCACCATAAACGGGCAGATTTATCGAGAAGAATGCTTGCAGAAGCGCTTGCTGCCCTTCCTGCGCTCTCATCGTGGTCCCACTTTGTTCTGGCCGGATCTCACTTCGTGCCATTACGCCAAGCCTGTAGTGAATTGGTACGAAGCGCAGGGCGTTAATGTGGCCCCGAAGGAGGCGAACCCGCCAAATACACCAGAACTTTGTCCGATCGAAAAGTTTTGGGCGATAATGAAGAAGAAGTTGAAGAAAAGCGGAAAAATATTCAAACCCGATGAAGCTTTGAAGAAAAACTGGGAGAAATTGTGTAAGGATGATGCATAAAACCTCGCCCAAGATCTCATGAGCAGTGTTAAGAGAAATGTACGAGCATTCAGCTTGGGGGAGAAAATTCAATAAATAAATTATGCCAAAACATATTTAATATATAGGGTAGTGAACGGCTTAAGCACTCCAAGACCCTATTCCAAGCACGGGGTAAACGTTAACCTACAACGCTCATTTTCTGCAGTATGGTGCTTAGCTGATGCAAAATTCGAAATATTTGCTCCCTAAGCTTAATCGATGCCAATTTGGGTCCTGATAGTCCCCAAAAATTTTAACACATTTGGTTTTAATTTGGCTTTGTACACGCTATTCAAAGTTTGTATTGGAATTAGTATGAAGAATCTCAAACTTACACTTCCAAATCCCTAACATCTTGATATTATGTCCTTAAACCAAATCCTATATACATTCATATAGTGTGTTGTCAACTATCAAAATGCCGAAGATACCTGACATGTAAATTTTATACAAAAATAGTTATTCAATAAAACATAAAATACACACTTTAGGTATGGATGTTTTATTCTTATTTTTGTTTGTTTATTATTTATATGTTTTTTATATTTTATATTCATATATTTTGATGTATTTTATTTTATTTATATTATTATATATATTTTATATATTTTATATTTATATATTTTATATACATTACATAGTTCTACTTCTTATTATTATATTTGATGAATAATTATTTTTGTAAAAATTTACATGTCAGGTATCTTCGGCATTTTGATAGTTGCCAACTTACACTATATGAATGTATATAAGATTTGGTTTAAGGACATAATATCAAGATGTTAGGGATCTGGAAATGTAAGTTTCAGATTCTTCATACTAATTCCCACACAAACTTTGAATAGCGTGTGCAAAGCCAAATTAAAACCAAATGTGTTAAAAAATTTTGGGGACTATCAGGACCCAAATTGGCGTCGATTAAGCTTAGGGGAGCAAATATTTCGAATTTTGCATCACCCTAATGGTGCTCCATGTAGTGAAGCACCATACTGCAAAAAATGAGCGTTGTGGGTTAACGTTTACCCCGTGCTTGGAATAGGGTCTTGGGGTGCTTAAGCCGTTCCCTACCCTAGTTATTTAATCCTTGAAAATTTGAGAAGTATTCGATTTAAAATGAATTTTTGGTGATCATTTTTGTGTGTCTCATTTTTTCCGAGTCTACACCCAAAATAAAAAAAGCAAGATTGTAATGCAATTTCGCGTGATTTGGTTTCATTTCTCGTAATGGATCGCAACTTGGAGAAAAAATGCAACATTGGCCGTGGGCAAAAAAGCAGCATACCAATTCGATTAGAAAAATTCAATGTGTGCGTGAGGTTGTACAGTTGATTAGTAGTGGTTAATTAGTAGTAGTTTCAATGGCTCACAAAAAAAAAGATTACGATCCGCTGCTGAGATTTGTACCACGGCCGTCAGCATGATGGCTCTTCATTGTAACCATCCAGTCACCACAACAAGTTGAGGTGAACGGAATAAAAGCCCTACAGTTGTTTCGGTTGTCGAGGGACTCAACGTTACAACAACGAAGCAAATGGTCGCACACACTTACATGGCTTCATTTATTTCATAAACCGCATGGAGACATGATGAGAGGGCGATAGGAGGGTGATGACGAGTGCAAATAAAAATAGAACACTTGACAGCGGAATAGCAACAGTGGCATATGGCGTAGCGGCGTTCTGTACCATTGTCTCACCCGTATTGAGAAGTTGTTGACGGTTGAACAAAAACCCAACGGTTGCTGCGACTGTCGAGGCACTAGGCACACAGCGCATAACCGCTTGCACACACTTGCACGGCTTTGTTTATACCATAAAAAGCTTTGTGGATCATGATGGGCAAAATTGCCTTTTCAGAATCATGCGGATTTCTCAAGATATGAATGCAAAAACTGCAATTGCATTTTTGCTACAATTTCAACTTTTGGTTGAAGTTTTTATTTATGCAACAAGTATACAATATATATGAAAAAAGCCAACCGATTAACATGTAGTGCAGGTTAGCCAAATTCATACCAGGCAGCATTTACAAACAATAGATCTACAGAAGACCATATATTTGCCACTTGGAGAATCATACAAGTATATTGGAATGCATGAATGAATTTGTATGCATAGGCATTGGACATTAAAAAAATATGGTTTAGCATGTTTCTTACCTTGCTCAGTCAATTACCCTGTACCGATGAAAAACTCTTTTCAGTCACTAGTAACCGAGCGGTCGATTAAGTCGGCTAACTCGAAAAAATTTCGTCGATCTCGACATCTCTAGTAGCAAAATTGATCTGTCGAGCAAAGTAGCGGTCATCTTGATTTTCCACAATTAGTAGTATGTTTGTTGTGAATTGTTGTGAATTTTAGAGCACTATCTTCATAACTAGGTACTCAAAATCAACAATTGAACGTTAAAGAGTGTCTAAAGAAACGGTTACTTGCTTTCAACCAAAAGCACGCGTTCTCTGTTATTTTGGCATTATTAGGCGTCTTGGCGAAAACCACATGAAAATTGTGCCAAAGCACTGCGATTCTCCAAACACCCCAGAACTACGCCCAATCGAAAGATATTGGGCAATCGTGAAGCCAAATCTTGGAAAATCTAAAGGAAAAGCTAATGAGAAAACATTTGCTAAAAAGTGGGAAAAAAGCTTTCAATAAAGTGTCTGAGGACACTAAGCAAACCCTTAAGGACGGGATAAAACGAAAAACATTAGTATTTTGATGTAACAAAGCTTTTTGCATTTTTTACTTTTTATGATCAGCTTTGGCTCAAAAATAATCTATATAATAAAAATGAGTTGGGGTTTCCTTTGTCACGATTTAACTCGCGAGCGGAAGAACCGATCGGCGTGAAATTTTGTATGGAGAGATTTTTGGGGCCGGAGAATAATCTTATGATGCTTTGAGACCCCTCCCTTTACTGCAAAGGGGCGCACCCATACAAATGAAATACAAATTTCTACACAACTCGAGAACTAATCAAGCCAAAGAAACCAAAGGCTCTCAAACAAATGAAACACAAATTTCTGCATAACTCGAGAACTAATCAAGCAAATGGAATCAAAAATGGTATGCGGGGTTTCTTGAATGCAAGAAATGTTTCTATGGTGAATTCAAACACAAATTTCAACCAATCCTGATAATTATCTAGGTAACTAAGCCACAAACTGTATATTGTCTGGGTAAGAAGAATGTTCTGATAGAAGTTTGAACTCCTTATTACTCAAAAAAAAACTCATTAAAAAAAGCGTCAGTTCTATTTAATGTTCATTCATTTAGTTGCAGGCGTAGCAACGCTCGCACCGGGATCACCTAGTTTGAAATAAATTTGAACTTCTAGTTTTTCTTTGGCTGGATTTTGCTGTGCGCATTAATTTTCATGTTATGTAAACCATTTTTCTTCCATCAATTTGCATCACTTCAAAATGAATCCGCGAGTTTTCCGACTGTAAGCATGTATTCGCGACACATCCACGAAATCCACGATATTTGCAAGAAACCCACGACTCTTGCAACAGTCATGTACTGTGTTGATACATGTTTCAATATTACATTTATCCTAAGCCGACAGTTTTCAGTTCAATAGTTAATTTTATTCATTGATACAAAGTGAATCACTCGAAGCATACATGCAACGATACGATGAAACATCGACCTACATGCTCCAAATGATATCAGTCGTGTTTATCCGACGAGCGAACAGTTTATGCAAATATGTTCGAAACGTCCATTGAACCAATTGGCAACATTTAATTGTTCGTTGGAATTCAATCAGCTCACTGTTTTTTTTTCGCCTGTTACACAGCTTCCAGTCATGCAACTCACACCATGCTCTTACATTAAACAGCCGTAAAATAGAGAATTTTATTTTAATTGATGTAATTCCCCCTATTTTCTCCTTTTCAGGTGAGTTCATTACGCGTCAATGGCATCAATCAGACAATTTCATCCCAGCTTGGCAGTGAGTATATAAATTACATTCGGGTAATTCATTTCCGAAAACATTTCCAAGTTGATGTTTCCCATTTGTCGGAATAAACTTTCGCAATACAGCACAGCACTCCCTCTCCCAGTTCCACCATTCCCTCCCCACTAGCATGACGTTATCCAACTTATTCTTCCTACTGAAACAAAGCTCCGCTCGAGTTCATCATCGTCGAAGTCGAATGCCAGCCAGCGCAGCATCTTTGGCATGAAATTATAATGAATTTATTACTTGTTTTGCTCGGCACACAAACACACAACCATTCTACCACCGTACAACTCACTGGCAGAATCACACTCAAATGGAAACCCAAGCCAAAACCCGGAGAGGAAAACGTTGAAAAGTTATAAATATTAATTGTTGCCCAGTTCTTGCCTGGTGGCAGTGCTTTCCAGCGGAAGAACTGCGTTCCCCCCAGTCGCACAGTGAACAATGTCGAGCTGGCAAGTTATCGATTTAATTAATGTTTGATCCTATTGAGTTTTTTTTGCCCCGGGAAACTCGAACCTCATCAGAAACTAGGAACGACAACTGCCGGACGCGCAGCCAGCCGGTGTAACTGTAAATGGCAGAAATTGCATTTTGTTCTTTTAACTACAGTTGGTGTCAAGCGGAGTCCCACTTCTCGCTCCGATAATTAAACCGTTAATTGGAAAACTTTACCTACACAGAGGCCTGGCGCTTTATTTCTGAGTGATCATCTTCACAAACTCTTCGTAGTCAATTTGTCCGTCGCCGTTGATGTCCGCCTCCCGGAGTAGCTCGTCGACTTCCTCCACGGACATCTTCTCTCCAAACGACTCCAGTGCCACTCGTAGCTCTTCAGCCGAAATCAGTCCATTTCCGTTGCGATCGAATATCTTGAAGGCAGCCTTCAGTTCGCCCTCCCTGTTCAACTGTCGCATGCGAACCGTCATCATGGCAACGAAGTCAGCAAACTGAATCCTGCCTTCCAGGTCAACTTTCAGGTCTTTGAGCAGCACCTTTACGTCGGCATCGGAAATGGGTTTGCCGAGGGATCGCAGCACCGTCTTCAGGTCCGCACTGGTTATAGTTCCGGTTCCGTTTTTATCGAACAGGGCGAAGGCGTCCCGTAGCTCCTCGATCTGCTCTTCCGGAAGTTTCTCCGCCGGCTGTTTCCGATGGGCCATTTTGTGACGTTTAACTACAAAACTATGGACTACTGCGTTGTGGAAGTTTTTTTTCCTCTATTGTTGGGTCAGAAATCGTAAATAATTCAACTTCTGCGTTAGCTAAGGTTAGGTTATGTGTTTGACTGAATGAGAGATAAATCTTATTTATGGTTCTTTGACTTTTGCCATTCCTTCGATTAGATGCGTTGGGAATGGTGTTCATTATCTTTACGACCGACCTATTACTGATGCAGCAGCCTCAACAACAGCAGCTGGGGGTAAATGTTAACGTACGGTGTCGTAGAGTCAAAGTTGGGGTCTCGCTTTCCTTTCACATAAATCTTGCTTTATTTTCTTTGGGTTGATCGAAGGGACTGGTCGAGGAGCTCCTGCCAACATCGCCGGAACGTGAGGGAGCAAAACTTTATGCGACCAATAATGGGGCTAGTCATCCGGAACCGGTAGCCGAGAGGTTTATAGTCCCATACTTATTGCAAGAGAGTGTTTGGGTGTGTATGTGTGAGTGTTCGAGGCGGTAAATGTTGCATATTGCCGGTAATAGAGAATCAATACAATTATGGTCAAATGAATTATGGCTCGGGTCACTCGATTTCTGATTTTATTAGACTGGGTTGGTTTCAACAGCTATTTCATCCACAAATACATATGGAGAAAATAATTGGAAAATGATGGATGTGAATGGCTAAATGTGAACTGTACAGGGTATTCCAGAAATAAATATGGGGACACTTTGCTATGAAATTATCTATCTATCGGATGGACCGATCGGCGTGAAATTTTGTATGCAGGGATTTTTGGGGCCGGACAAGGTTCTTATGATGGTTTAAGACCCCTTCCTTCACTGGAAAGGGGCTCCCATAGAATAAAACACAAATTTCTACACAACTCGAGAACTAATCAAGCAAATGAAACCAAATTTAACATATGTGAATTTTTGAAGGCAAAAAAAGGTTTTTATGGTAGTTTGAGAACCCTCCCCGTCATAAAAAGGGGGGCTCCCATACAACTAAAACACAATATTCTGCATAACTCGGAAACTAATCAAGTAAACAGAACGAAATTTAGCATGTGGTGGTTTCTTAAGACAAAACATGTTTCTATGTTGGTTTGAGACCCCTTCCCATCCTGAGGGGGGTCCGGTACAAATGAAATACACTATTCTGCATGACTCGAGAACTAATCAAGCAAATGAAACCAAATTTAGTATGTGGTGGTGAGATCCCTCCCTTTCTGAAAGGGGGGAACCTATTCAAATGAAACGCAAATCCTTGCATAACTCGAGAACTAATAAGCGAAATGGAACCAAATTTCGCATGAGGAAGTTTTTGAATGAGGGAAATGTTTCCATGGTGATTTGTGACTCTTCCGTCATATGAGGAGGAAGGGGGGGGGAGTGCTTTCAAACAAATGTAACACAAATTTCTGCATAACTCGAGAACTAATCAAGCAAACGGAACCAAGTTTGGAATGGACGAGTTTTTTAAGGCATGAAATGTTTTTATGGTGGTTCAAAGCTCCTCCTCCCTCTAAAAAGGGGCTCTCATACAAATGAAACTCGAGTTCTTGGAATTGGAGTTCTTCAAATGGAACCAACTTTGACATGTGGGGTTTTGGGCAGGATTTTTTCTTAGCTGGTTCAAAAAGCCGTCCCTCTGGAGAGGGTGAAGGAACCAAACATGAGTATTATCCATGCAACTAAAAACAAAATGTGTATTTCTCGGGTAAGAAGTATATTCTGATAGAAGTTTGAACCTCTTTTTACTTTCACTTTTTTTAAACACTATTTTTTAAAAAAACTTTTTTGAGCGTATTAGTAGAACGATTGTGATTGGGAAACTAGGAGAATTTAAAATTTAACACTTCATTTGATCACTTTTTAAAAATAAAAAATTAAACCTTGAAACACTTTTTTTTTAAATTTTCGCTAGAATTCGCCAGCAAATTCCATTTAATTCCACTATGAGCTTATCTTTTGACAGATAGGCCTATTTCGTCTGCTACTTACAGACTTCTTCAGTGTCGAGTGCTCGACTTGGTAGTCAAGAATTGCAAGAGAAAATTACGTACAAACTGATAGGATACGGCTTCGTTTGTCTTTGATATGCTTCTACGCAGAAAGCAAAACCGGTAGAAACTACCGGTCCAAGGGTTTAATTAACAAACCTTTTTTTTTGCATAAATAACACACACAAACAAACAAAAATATTTTGACCAGATTCATACAGAACAAAAACCATAAACGCGCCAATTCTATTGATTTTTCATTCATTTAATCGCATACGTTGCAAGGCTCGCAACGGGTTCAGCTAGTAATAGAATGAAATTCATTCCCAAGCAACCAATAAGCAGTTCCAAAGCGTCTTTACGGCAGCCTATCAAGCAGTTGAGTCGCCTTAAATGCACCATAATTGGCGCTTTTTGCCCAATATACGGCTGCTTTACTGCAATGCTATGATAATGCTTCATTAATGCTATTTTGCATTCAAAATGCTTATTACAGGCTACAAGCATTTAAAAAGCATTTGAAACCCATGTGTACTACAGATAGCATTCAAGATGCTGATAAGCTTGTAGCATCTGAAATGCAGATTTAGGGTGGATTTACTGCATATGCTAATGCTTATTGGTTACTTAGGTATTCAAACCAGCCTATTGTCAACCATCAATATTACAAACATCCGCTCGAACACGATTGATTTCAGAGTTTGAAGTGTTAGACAAAATTAGATTATTAGTCAATCACCACAAGCTCAGCATTCATTATTTATTTGAGTTCAGCCGGAATTAGCAACTTTGTGTCCCATATCATGCACATACAGTGCAATTCATTCGTTTAGCCGCACCAGGCTTTTTCTTGGGATTGTAAGCAAGTCCTCTTAGTAAAATCCAAGCGTTATCAAATCATTGTTGATTCAGTACTTGGTAGCTCCTCATTTGTTCTTGATGACTTCAAAGATTCTCTTGGGCATTGAAGACACCAGCTTATGATAGCTTCTTGGTCGATTTGTTCCCAGCACTCCTTGATGCATGCCTTCAACTCATTTACGGTGTTGAATTGGCGTCCATTTGCGTAAACCTTCGATGCCGGTAGGCCCCAAAGGTTGTCAATAGGGTTGCAATCTGGACTCAATGCTGGCCATTCAAGAACGGTGTCTTCTTTCAGCCCAAACCATGTCTTGGTCTGTCGCAACACATAGAATGAAGCATTATCTTGCTGAAAAATAACCTCTTCGTCCAAATGATCTTCCAAAAACGGCACCAACACTTTTTCCAAGCGGTCGCAGTATATATAGTAGTAAAATATGCTTTTATTTATCAGTTTTTTGTCGTATTAACTAATTTAACAGATTAAGTGTTTTAGCCCAATGGGCTCTTCAGCTTTGTTAATGAATTGTTTGTGTTTGGTGTTTTTAGTGTGTTTATGTTTAACATGAAATTGTCAGTGCGGCCCTTGGGGCATTGTTTGTTAAAATTTGATAACCTACCTAATCTACAACTAAAACTACAATTTGAAAATCCTAGGGGTGGGGAACCAGATTCCGGATGATCTGGTGATCCGATGTCAGGCAGCGTGCCCTGTACCGATTGATAGACTCACTAAAACGATCGTCGAGCATTTTTATCTCGGCCAGACGGTGGACCTCAGATGTTCTTGTCCTCGGAGGGGTGTTCATTATCATCCTGAGGAACTTGTTTTGTACTCTCTGAAGTTTCAGGAGATGTGTTTTTGCACAACTCTCCCAGATTGGCATTGCATACTCGATGACCGGAAGTATGATTTGCTTGTAGACAGCAAGCTTATTTTTAAGGGATAATGTAGACCTTCTGTTGATCAATGGGTACAGTAGTTTCAACAGAGTATTACATTTTGTGACAGTTTTGTCAACCTGATCCCTGAAAATAAGCTTGCTGTCTAGAGTGACACCAAGATAGACAGCTGATTTGGTCCATTCCACCGTTGTGTTGTTCAGGCTTATTTTACAATTCTCAGGCGGGACAAGTCTGGGAGAATTAGAATGTGGAAACAGGATGACCTGGGTTTTCGCTGCGTTGATACAAATCTTCCATTCAGTGAAGTATTCTGACAGAACATTCAGGCTTCGCTGCAGTTTCGCGGTAAGCGCTCTTATTACCCTACCATTGTGGACGACTGCGGTATCATCGGCGAACAACGACAGAGATCCATTTTCAGGGAGCGGGGTATATCCGAGGTGAATAGATTGAACAGAAGTGGACCTAATATACTTCCCTGCGGAACACCGGCGGAGATCTCCTGACTACCGGAAACTGCACCATGCAACGAAACTCGGAATGTCCTGTCAGAGAGATAATTTTTAATAATCTTCACCAGGAAGATTGGAAGATTGTATCGCTTGAGCTTGTACACCAAGCCATCATGCCACACATTATCGAAGGCCTTCTCGATATCGAGAAGGGCCATAGCGGATGTTTTCGAAACAGACTTGTTCCGCCTGAGGATGTTCATGACTCGATTAAGTTGATGGACTGTTGAGCGACCATGCCGGAAACCGAACTGCTCATCCAACAGGATATTGAGCTCGTCAGCAGATGTTAGAAGCCGACGGTAGATCGCTTTCTCAAACAGTTTAGATAGACCTGAGAGAAGGCTGATTGGTCTATAGCTTCTGGAACATGAAGGATCTTTCCCAGGTTTTCGAATGGGGATGACTTTGGCTGACTTCCAGCACGACGGGAAGTAGCCAAGACGGAGGCATTGGTTAAACACCACCGCCAGATGGTTGTAGAACTGGGGGCTCAGTTGCTTGAGCTCCAAGTTAAAAATGTTGTCGAAACCGGGGCCTTCATGTTCTTAGAGGTCTTGATATAAGTCAACAATTCGTCAGCTGAGATCTCCAAATCTTCGGAGAAGTCGTTAGGACTTTGGTCGATGTTAGTTATAAGCGCGCTAACGGCAGCTTCGTGTGGACTGACGATGTTTTGACCGAGATTGTGGGAGCTGACGAAGTGTTGACTTATCTCATCAGCCTTCTCTGCAGGTGTTATCAACCGATCCCTAGAGTCATTGACGTCTAGTGGGATCAACGGTGGAATGGGCCTAGGCTTAGTTTTTAAAATTTTTGTCATCTTCCAGAACGGCTTAGCACAATCTGGGAGAGAGCGAATTTTGTCAGCGAAATCATTATTTCTAAGGTCCACCATTCTGGCCTTAATAATTTTGGTCACTCGATTACAGTGACGTTTGAGCGTTGGCAAACCAGTTCGCTGGTATTGCCTTCGAATGGCGTTTCGCAATTGTATTAAATCTTTAGTGGGTCTATCAATGGGCACAGAGTCACTCACCTGATCTGTCACCGGTACATGTTGCTCCCGGGCCTGGGAGATCGCTTGCTCGATGCTCTGCAGCTGTCGTTCGATGTCATCAACCGAATCAAGGCGCATGTCGAAATCGATGTTGTCGTCAACGTGTTGTCGGAACCTTTCCCAACTGGCGCGATGGTAGTTCCGTCTGGTGATACGATGCCGGTTGACCGAGGAGCCAACTTCGGCCACCACCGGATAGTGGTCCGAGCTGAGCTCCTGGTGTACGATCGGCTGGGCGATGTTGTTCCCCATGTTGGTGAGGAAGATGTCGATTGTCGAATGGACCCCGGATCTGCTCAACCGGGTGGGAGTATCCGGGCCCAGGACGGTGTAATGTCCCTCTTCCAGGTCTTCCTGTAGGATAATACCGTTCCGATTCCGCCGGGTGTTTCCCCAGGCTTCGTGTTTCGCATTCATGTCGCCGGCGATGATGAACTGCCCCTGTCTCCGAGTTAGCTTACGGATGTCGTTTCGTAGGACCGTTGTTGTTCCGTTGTTGGTACTGGCTTGCTTGGGACAATAGGCCGCGATGATGGTGATTGGGCCGACGGCGGTTTTGACTTCGACTCCGATGGCTTCGATAGACTGCAGCTGAAAGCTCGGAAGCAGATGGCAGTTGATGTTGTAGCGCAGAGCAATCGCAACTCCTCCTCCACTAGAGCCGCTACGATCCAGTCGCACAATCCGGTATCCTGGGATGAAGATGCTGATTTCCGGTTTGAGGTGTGTCTCGGTGACGATGGCGATGTCGATGGCCTTCCTGTTAAGGAAGTCACCGAGCTCAATGGTTTTGTTCCGGATGGAACAAGCATTCCAGTTGAGGATGCTGATGGTGCGTTTACGGTCCATGTTTGAGCAGAAACTTCATCGTCACGGACGTGGCGGCTTTGAGCTGTTCCTCCTTGGAGCGGCAGGAACGTAGTTGGCGATAGAGCTCTTGCACGAACTCCACCATTTGCTCTGAGTCGTAGAGCTGTCCATCGACGGGTGGTTGCGTGAAGGTACTGCAACTCGGATTGCCCCAGCCTGGTGGTGGAGTCGGGTTGGGGGCGGCGGCGGCTGCCGCGAAACGATGATGAACCGAAGCTGACGGGCGGTTTGCATGGCGGTGATTTAGTGGGATCGGTGGCAAGTTTGGCACCTGGTACCGAAGCGACGGGAAATTATCCTCGTTCATCGGAGGAGGTGGACGGCGTTGACCAGGCCGAGACTTGGTGGATGCCTTCTTTCGGATCGCCAAAAACTCCGCACGTTTTGGGCAGGTCCGATTGCTACTCTCATGATTTGCGCCGCAGTTGGCGCACTTCATTGGGGCACCTTCGTCCATCGGGGCACAATCCTTGGTGGCGTGTGCTCCGGCGCACTTGCCACATCTCGGTTTCATGTGGCAGTTTCGAGTTCCGTGGCCGAAAGCAAGGCAGTTGCCACACTGCGTCACGTCGTTTTGTCTTGGACGATACCGGTCCCACTCGACGATTGCGTTGAAAAGGGCCCGTGTTTTCAACAGTTCCGCCATCGTGACGGATCCCTTCTCGAGATGGACCAGATAAAGTTGGTCCCGGTAGTTTCCGTGTTGCTGGCGCCTGATGGGAAACACCTTCTGAGGCTTTAGTGCCGCCGCTTGCAGCTCCGCAAAGATTGATTCCGGAGTGAGTTCCGGAAGACCACGCAGGATCACCTTCATAGGTTTGCTTCCGGGTACATCGTGCGTGTAGAATTCATGCTGCTTGGCGACTAGGTGAGCGCCGACAGCACGGTAGTCAGCCTCCGACGAGCACATTACTTTAATGCCATTACTGCACAGCTTGTACAGCGGATGGATTTTGATAGCTGCAAGCTCGGTCCTGAGTGCAGCAATGTCCTTCGATGTGGTAAAGAGCGGGGGAACCTTCACCTTCTTCGGCACCTCCTGGATCGGAAGAACGGCGAATTGATTGCTCGCTAGTAGACGAGCGTTGCGGATCCACTGGATCGGCGTCATCATGGCGCAGCCGCTTGGAGCTGCCCGGTTGCGGTAATGTTTCGGGAGCGGATGTCACCGTTGGTCGATTTTTTCGACCCATTGCCACAGCAATAGGTCGAGCGGGAAATGTATCCGAACTTTGCAAGCACTTTTTTCTGCTTTGCCACCACCAAAAGATGAGCAAGCGCAGGCGATAGGTCGCAAACCGAACACGCAATCGCGAGAAAGCGGGCGAGGGGAAAAAACGGGAGAAAAAACTTTTACTGCGAGGGTGCGAAAAACACGACCGATCGTGTCGCTTGGTAAAACTGGAATGCAGCGGTCGCAGTAAGTAATCGAGTTCATTTTTGTGGAGATCCAGCAGATGGGTCATTTGGAATCATTGGAAAATCCACCCCATACCATGACAGTTTCTCCGCCAATATTTCTCTTGGATCGGGTTACTCCTTTATCCCTCAAATCGTGCCAATAATGACTGTAGAAGTCGAGGTTAAACTTTTTCTCATCAGAGTATATGACCTGGTCAGTCCAGGACATATGATTCTGTGCGAATTGTAGTCAGTTTGCTTTATGCTTTGGCGTAAGTCTGGGTTTAGGCTTTGGTTTTGTCCATTTGATGTTTGGAAACACATTCAGAACGCGGCTAACGGTACTTTTGTGCAATGGAAGATCGAGTTTCGCAATAATATGGCGACAACTCAAGTGGTTTATGGTAGCTTCCTCTCGGATTTGTCCTTTTTGCTTAGTTTCGAATTCCCCTTTGTTCGCTTCTTAATCCCCTACTTTTGGGGATTTTTTCGATAATTTCGAACAACCTTTTCGGATCTATTGATTTCCCGGGCAATCTCACGATTACTGAGACCAGTATCCGCCAGAACTCGGGTTTGGCCTTTCTGCACCTCGTTCAAGCGTTTTGTCTATCCCATACCTAGACAAATTACCTTGGTTGCAAAATACTACACAGTACACAACGAAAATACTTACTGAGGTGCAGTAATATTGAGCAAACTTAAGCGCTTGCAAAGGAAATCGCTATAAAGGTGACTGCGTCTTAGCTTTTGCAACGCAATGGAGGCAGAAAATATGGCGATAAGTTTTCTACGACAAGTAAACAACGCTAAAAAGCTTTAATTAGTGTGTGTAAGCAAGGCAATGGATCTCACTACTACATGAAAAAAAATATAGGAACACTTTGCCAGAATTCAAACTTTGAAATAATAATAGAACTAGCTGACCCGGCGAACTTTGTTCTGCTTTAACCGATTTAATGATTCAAATAATTCCGAGCATTCATGTTTTAATTTATTTTTTTGAGTAACTTTAAGCCATGCTTGTCTTGTTTGTGACTTCAATTTTTTCTATCGTTCATTCGCAATCGATAACAGATAACGACACTTGAATTTTAGCATGAAACACTTTTCGGCAAATTGTATTCGTTTGAACTCGAAAGGTAAATTGTTTGAAATAAGTGGAATTCTTGGAATGAACACTTCCTCGGCCTTGCATTTGCCTTTGAGTACCATTGCTTGAATGACATTATGCCTGCGTTGTTTTACGACCATTATTTTTGAATTACACAATTTCGATTGATTGATGTTCCGCGCATGATCATAACAGATCCTATCTTCAATCGTAAATTATGTTGTTGTAATCCTGGTAAATCTAATGAATTCAGTCATTCTGTTGGATAGTGGGTTGCTTCGTCCGGATTAGTCACACGATCAATTGAGTTGAATGAACGTAATTGTCCAGAAATTTAATTTTGAATTACGAAATTAAAATCATCGAAAGCCTTATTTTTCGCTGCCGAAATCGCCCGTGCACTCAACCAATTTTGGTTCTCATAATTTTGTACGATGTTTGGGAAAATACTCGTATTGAGTTCCTCTTTCGTCGTTGTGAAATGGCAGAAATTCGGCGGGAACGAAATCAATCCGGTGGAAATGTCAAATTGTACATCTTCATTATCAATTGACAACAATTGATTCAAGAAAATCTCGGCAAACGGCAGTCGCCAACTATACCTTCTTTACATATCACCACAAATAAAAAGGTTTAAGGCAAGCGTTGATTTCATCCGCTGCCATTGATCGTGGAATGACAGGTAGTGTTTGTCGAAAATCACCTGCCAACAAAATCAAAAGGTCCCGTGTTACTGCGCAGATTTTCCATAGTTCGATCGAGTGCCTCCAAAGTTCGTTTGTGTGTCATCATGCATTCGTTTCCATAATGATCTTACTACACTGCAACACTTTCGCCATTGCCGAGTTCTTCCGAATGTTGCATGTTGGTTTTTCAATCAGTTTAAGATTCAACGGCAGCTTCAACACCGAATTAGCCGTTTGACCGCCTTCCAACAATATTGCTGTAATCCATGAAGAGGCTACCGCCAGCGCAATTTCTGATCATGAACGAACCGAAGCCAATAGTAATGACATAAGGTACGTTTTGCCAACTCCGCCATTTCGGTGAAAAATGGCTCCATTTTTGTTCACGCTCCAACTCGGTTGAATGCATCGTGCATTGTACGATTTGGTATTGGCATGGCCAATTTGGACAACAAACTGCCGCACATGACCAAACACAGCAACCACAGCGCCTCGTTGCGCATCTCATCGTTAATTTCCAGTTCGTAATTTGAAGTGGATGTGGGGGCTCTATGTAAAACATCATCAGTCATGTCATGCATCTTTTTAGACGATGCATCCCATGTATAGTAACGTGGCATTTCAGAGTATCTTCCGTGAAATAGACACGTTTTCCATTTTCTAGGTGGACAGCCACTTGAACCATTGGAATGCGAAAATCCGCCAAATCGCCTCATTACTACTCAGGCAAAGGCCCAATTGATTTCACGTCACTTCGTCGTTCGCATCTGGAGCAGCAATCCCGATAACTGCCATATCGCTGCCCTTTTTAACGTATTTGCAAACGTACTTAATTGAATTGACCGGGTATCAAGTGCTGAGATATTTCCGTCCACTACGGGTTACAAGTGAATGTGATGAGCATTTCGGGACACCCATAATTCCTCACGTAGGTCATGGCGTCTTGGGCATGTTAATTCATGTAACTTGAACTTCCGGCATATGTGGACGGAAGAATTGTTAAGCGACATGTCTACCGCATACTGTTGGAACAATCGACGATGTCGTAACAAATGATTATCAACATCTTGCCTAATCATCGAAACGAAAGCGCAGAAGTTCATTGAGCTAACCTTCTTGTTTGTTTATTCACCTGAGGCACAATACAGACATTTTCACCAATAACAACGACAGCAATTTCATCCATCAATTGTGGGAACATTAAATTGACGTTCATGAGTTCCAGTGGGACATTTAACCGCTCTTATAATAATTGTGTGGTTGACAGAAGGCAGATCTTCAAATACCGCCTTGAATAACCGGAGTAAAGCCTTGTGTTTGTGAAGAAGTTCTTGCAGTTCTCCGATTTCTCCAATGATCTGACGTTTCACAGCACGGTTAATCGCACAATGCTGATCAATTTCGGTATCACATTTGCCAAGGAAATAAATTTGAATAAATGTGTGTTCTTCATTGACTGGTGGCAACAACAATCTGATTCGATGATGAATTTTCCCTTGAATTTGTATAGTGATGGTAAATTCAAAATAGTAAGTTTCGTTGGTCAACATAAATCTAATAAAAGGCATTACTAAGATACAATTACCTTGAATGTCGGAATAAATCTACGTCTTTCAAGAACATTCGCATCGAATGACGTCATTTGAAAGTAACCGCTGTATTTGTGGGCATTTGTCAAGAAATGTCTCGATTCTGGTAAGTCTCCGTAAATGATCGTAATGGTTCTGGTGCTTCAGTTAATTGTGGCCTTTCCGAATAAAACTTTAGTTTATTGCAATATTGGCAAATCATGTCCATAGGCCTAACACGACAGTTCACTGTAGCCAACCTGCAGCCGATTTGCACGGCAAATCTCCAATATTCCTACATTGCGACTACATGAGCCAATGATTAATTTTCTTCTCGGCGGCATAATGCCTATCGATTATCGATTCCTGTGGTAGGTACTCTTGGTTACCTAGGTTCACAGCCAAGGTTTCCAGGAGAATCTGACCCTTGGGGTTGATATTGATAACAAGTTCTCTTATCAGCTTCTGAACAAAAGAGGTAACAAATTAATGTTCATTCGATATATCAATATTAACTCGTTTTAATATAGTCGAGTTCATTTTAATAACACATTTTGTGATATGAACAAAGTTATTGAGATAATTTCAAATTATGTTATCAACATGATATCAAATTCACGCACTAATAACTGAAGAAGTGCTTCTGATGAGAAGCTCAATTACATATCCATCACATGCTGCTTATATTCAGCATTTGTCAGTATGCTGGTCGAATTCAGTAACATTCGTCAAAAATCGTCTTTAAAAATGATAACAGATGATAACAAAATTTGTCAATGTTGATAACTAATTATTATTATATATATTAAATTATTATATTTAATTATATTTAATATTATTATATTATATATTAAACTAACATTCAACTGCTCGGACACTTCTACAACTTCAGGAAGCGTTTCCCGCATCCTCTCTATGGCCTGGATGAGTCTAGACACATCCATCGCCTCTCCTTTCGCCTCTTCCGCAAGTGTCGGATATGCCGCCGGACCCCATTTGCTTGCGTAGTGGTGACCACGCTAGACCGAATTTAGCAAACGGATTCGCTTCCTCACAAATTTTCTTGTTCCTTGAGGTGTTGGGTCCTTCTCCAGCCGCTATCCCAACCCACGTAAAGTAGTCGTTGTAGTGACCTCATTGTTATTTATGCAAGCTTGACACGGCCCTTCCTGGGAAACCGTGTGCAGAGCCAGATCAGCGTAAGTTAGGTAAAGGGACAACTGAGCCTACTTTCGCCCAACTCGCGAGACTAGGCGGTGGAGAGTGGAACGTACTGAGATCCTACCAAGGTTTAAGTAGAACGGAGACAGCCTGTGCCGCTGGGACCTCACCATTTCCAGCTCGATGTCTCCCGGTAGTATTCAGGGAGATGACACCGGGACCAGCCTGAATGCAACAGTAGCACACGTTGTCCTTTCAAAGATAGTTATCATAATTGGAGTTTTACTGACATTGACCCCAATACGCCGTGCGACGCTCCCTTCATAGTTTGTTAAGTCATTGAGGGGAGCTAAAAGTTTCCAGGGGGCACCACTGCGGGATGTGGTCTATGGCACTCAATCACCTAGAAACTAATCATAGAATACACATGTGAGTAAAGGTCTCGCTAGATAGATTGCCCCAGTATCCCTGGGCTGGTTAGAAATTTTGCGAAATTACTATGCTCCTACCATTGCATTTGAGTTTTGATTTGAAATTATACTAGAGACGTAGTTTAATATGTTTTCAATCATTTTAAAAATTTACCGCTGCCTGCGTTTACCGAAAAAAAGCCTAATAAAATACAGTCAGGTATCCTAGAGAAGGGTGATTGGTACCATCAACTCACCCGGATTTCTTTAGCTGTTCTGCATCCAATTAAGATAGATAATACAGAAAAATATGAGGGACCATCAGGGCACCCGATTGTAGCACTCTGGATGGAGAGAGTGAGAATGCCAACTCCTCATTGCTAACAGTTTGTGAATAGAGAGCGAGCCCATTGCTGCCGGACTGTGTTTCCTTGCTGCAATGGGTAGTAGTCCATGTAATTATTCGTGCTTGTTTTATGGAATCATTTTTGTGATAAAAATCTCGCTGTGTATTTGGCCTTTTTTCTATACATTGGCAATATCTAAAACATGCGTTTGGGATGGCCTCGGAATCAGCCTTCGAAAAAAACAAAATACTGTTATTACTGACCAGTCCACCATTTTGAACCAGTCCGACGTTTCGGGTCATATGAGACCCAATAGGTATAGTTTTTTATGCCGTTATGAGAACAGTTTATTCGTTGAAAACTATTTCCGAAATTCACACTCTAAATTGTTTTGTCCTGTTCTGGAATTATCAGCACTGCTCATTTAAAAAAAGCAATGGTGATTCATTCAGTGCCAGGCCACAAATTTCAGAATGGTGATCTCGGAGAGAGTTATTGATGGATGAAGCTTTCCAAAGCGTTAGTGTTTATGCGAGAAAATTCTGGCTTCACGACTTTTGGGTTTTTTACAGTACAACACTGAATGACAGAAAATTTAAAGGTTGTACCGTTTAAAATCCGCACAAACAATATTCATCCTCAAATTTGAGTTTCCATCAGATTATCACCAAATTGGCAAGCAGTTAAATAAACAAATCAAGTTGGCCATAACCCCAGCAATAAGATCCTGAACGACCTCAGAATCGACCGTTTTATGCATATGAGCCCAAGCTTTCCTCATTTCTCTTGCATTCTTCACCACTTTAGGTCGTCTTAGAAGGTGTTCTTTCATAATGGCCCAGTATTTTTTCATAAGCGTAGTTCCGAAGTGTTTGAAGCGTTCAGATCTTTCAGCACGAAATCGCCATCATTCGCCTTATACCACTCTAGCATGTCCTTCGCGTAGTGGCATGATACCTAATCCGGCCAGAAGATCGTCGGACCGTCGGGAGAAGCCACTTTTGGAGATACTCTTCCAAAAACACTTCTCCATTCATGGTGCTTCCGGTAACGGAAGATGTACTCCGCTATCCGTAAGTTTAAATTGCTTAGAAAATTAAGTGCCACTCGTGTCTATTCCAGGTCTTCAAATCATATCCTCTAATGCAATGTTAAACAACAAATACGACAATCCATCATTTTACCGTAACTTTCTCTGAGATTCGAAGGGACTCAAGAGAGTCCCTGATGCTCGGACGATACACAACACTCGATCCACCGCTGCATTCGATCGATTGTATCCTAAGCTGCTTTGAAATCGATGAAAAAATACACCCTTTACCTATGAAGACCTTGAAAAAGGTCGTGTATGGACCAAAACGTTGGACAAACATAAAATAGCAGTAGTTTGATTTTATCGGAGACTGTGGCTGTGTTCTAATTCGCGAATTAATTTTAGTCTAGTCTGCTAATAGAGCTGACTTATTTCTGAAAGACGGGAACTCAATTTTGAGAGACATCTTATCGAAAGTGTGTTGATCAATCGCAAAGGGATTTTAATCGATTAATCGATAATTTTCCATCTGTCACGTTTAGGTAAAATTAAAATTAACTCGAGAATTGGTACACAGCCTGAAAAGGCATCCCAAACGCTTATCGTTTCTCCAGTCGATCATAAACAAACATCTAAGACATGCATCTGTTTAGAATCAATGTACAGTGGTCCAGAATGCGAGTTTAGCTCGAAAGATACATTTTCAGCCTAAATTTGAAGTTTTGGAGCAATATTGTTTTCTACAAATTTTTTTTTTTCTTGCATCACTATCTAGATTTTCAGCCCTGGGCTGGTTCATCTCCCATCCTAGTCACTAGAATACTTTTTGGGTATTTTCGTAACATGTCCGGGGTGAGATTCGAACTCGTGACTTTGACGTGAGAAGTATAGATGTTAACCAGTACGCCGAGGTCGCCCTCCCACAAAGTTGTTTCTTATAACACGGCGCTTCTTTGAAGGTGAATGAAAACTAACTTTGATGAAAATGAATACTTTCTTCAGGAAAGTTTTCTTTAGATAATTTAGGGTGACCCTACAGAAAAAAACTTTTTTTATTTCAAATTTGCCAACATAGTTGCCTTCAGATAATTTTTATAATTTAAAAAGATAAAAGTTTTAACGTATAAATCTTGCCGATATCTCTACCGTTAGCGACTAATTTACGATTTTCTAATAAAACTAAACCCTTTTCAAATGTGTTTCACTCAATTTGAAAAAAATAACCTATTACCAGTTTTCAGATACGATATGCAATAATGAAAATCTTTTTGAAATGCAGTTGGGAATTAAATTTTTGGTTTGCCCCAACTAGGAAAACCAACATTTGAAAAAGGCCTACTTTGTTCACAAAAAAATAAATAATAATTTTTGTATGACATACGACAGAGGCAACTTCAGCAAACCAAAAGTTGTAATATTTATTGCTCTAGAATCGATGGGAAGACAACTCATCTGAAAATCTGGTAATAAAAAAGTTTCAGCTAAATAACTGATTTTTGTAGGGACACCCTAAGAATGCTCTAATTTGGTCATATCAAAAGGTACAGAAAAAAATTCAACATCAAAGTTGCTTGAAGTTATTCAATCTACAACTTTTTCAAAAAATGTATGCCTTTATTTCTGCAAATAAAAAAGTTACATTTTCGATTTCTCTGAAAATAAGGACCACCCTAGCTTTCATTCACACCCAAAGAAGCGCCTTGTTATTAAAAACAACTTTTTAGAAGAGAATTTCGCTCCAAAACTTCAAACTTAGGCTGAAAATGTATCTTTCCAGTTAAATTCGCATTCTAAACCTGTTCAATGGCAGTCAGGCCATTGGGATTTTCTTAGACGGAAAATCTGTGATCACGTCATTCTTTGGAATGGAAGTTAAGCCATTGGAATCGATATGCAGGATCTGGGTCGTCTTCCTTACATGACGAACTAGCCATAAAAGTAACGTTAATACTGAATAAGAAGATCAATATGGACAAGGAAAATTATCAGGACTATCTGACCTAATCATTTTCCTAGATGCTCTTTCGTACTAAACCCAATAAAAAAACACTTCAATTGGTAATTAAAAACATACCCAAGACACGCCTTGAAACCTACTTTTGTAATATCAGCGTATCGTCGGACAATTTCCCTGAGCAAGTCATAAATTCTGTTTCCTTGAAACTCATAAATCCCTTGCTTTCTTACGCGAACTTCTCTGTTTACGAAGCAGCATGGAAATCTCGAATACGAAGAATCCGTATAACTCAATTGCAAATCTTCGGGACGAACACAATATTCATAAATTAACACAATACTTCACATCTCTTTCCTACTTCGTTTCAAAACCGGGCCATGCCTGGTTGATTAAATTGTTTAACGCTCCGTGGAAAGATATATGCCCCCCCAGAACACCAGTAGAGACTGCTTCCTGAGTTCCGCCAGTGCCGGTCTCGTGTGCGAAACAAAGCCCCATTCCCCAACTGGCAACCAACTGCCAACTACGCCGCCAAGAATAACACAATACTTGTAGTTAACGTTACATGCTCTATTTAGACAACAGACTGCTGCTACGGGGCTACGACCACGTGTTAAATGTTCCGAAGTCATAAATCAGTCCCGGCAGTGGAATTAATTTTACGCTCTATACGACTACGACCGACGGCGACGCCAACGACGTCGTCCATGCCCTGACCGGTTGACATCGTTTTCGTTGTTTTCGCGCCCACCCGCCCGCGTCCGCATGTCACTGGCATTCGACGGCATCGGTTCTGACAGCGCTGTGGACGGGACTGAACCAGAAACAGAAGACGTAGGGTACCAAGCCAACCAGGTTCTCTCTCTCTCTCTCGCTCGGCTAAATCCACATATTGCATCGTTTGTTCTTGCCTTCGTGAGTAAAGGAATCGCCGGTTGCAACTTAGGAATGTAATGTGCTTGTCACAGGTTTGACACTCAGAGCACCAGGGTTGAACTTCTTGGATCTTGATCAACTGCTTCTGCTCACAAGGGTGACGACAAATGGGCTTGTAATTAGTTCACGTTGTCACCACCGATTGCCGATCCTCGTGGTCCGGTTTGCTTGGCACAGAACCGCCTAGTCCGACCCGGTGATTTATCAATTCCTATCTAACTGAGAGGTGACTGAATTTACGATGATTGCCGGATGGCACGATTTTCCCATTCATCCAACCCAATGCATTTGTTTTAAAATTCATTCCTTTGTCCGGCTAACTTTTCGCATTGACCAACGGAGAGGAAAAAATAAAATCTGCAAGCTTCAACTTGTTGACGACACGATTTTACGAGTCGTCATTCTGAATAATTTGTCCGTTTCCCCTTAAGCCGGAAACCATCAGGACTGTACTTCGACTCGGACGGCCAAGCTCCATTGGCAATCGGTGGGAAATAGGAAACTAGGTCAAACTTTTCTCCCGTTTTCCCAAGCAAGCATGAATGAGTTTGGTAGTAAAACTAATCACATACAAAAGAGACAATGACATCAAACAGAGTGAAAAGTGTTGGAGTGAGCGCGAGTTTTGGGAAGGATGGGGTTGTGTAAAGAAACTTTGTAGATTCTAGAAAATGTGGATTGAGTTCTGATTCGGAGTTGGATCGGTCAAGCTAGATTGGCGAGTGGAAACGGCACTCAGTATGGTGACGCAATGTGGTCGGATTGGCTGGCTCTCGCTCTCTAGCCAGGTCTGTGGGGGATTGGACGAGCTGAGGGCTTTCGGAACTAATTGGATTTCTTTGACTTTGTGTGATTGTAGCATATCTTTCAGTCGAAACAGGAATCAACTTGTTGTTTTTATTCGAGGAAGATTTTGACTGGATATGAAGAAATCATTGGTCGTGTTATTCGTATTTGATGAAAGTTGAGTCAACTATTTGCTTGTAAACGCATATGCATAAACAATCAAGCATTTGCTAGGCAAACGTCCTCGAACAATAACGAATTCTTTATGTTGAATTCATGGTTCATTTATTCGATTTGTTGGGTTTTGAATTGGATTTTTTTAATTTCTTGATGAACGAGTTTAGCCCTGTGCCGGTTCATCTCCCGTCGTAGTCACTCAAACACCTTTTGGGTATTTTCCTAACTTGATCGGAGGTGTGATTCGAACTCGTCACTTTGGCGTGAGAGGTATGGATGTTGACGACTACGCTGGGGTCGCCCCGAACCGAATTGGATTCTGATCATAGTGCCCGGCTAAAGTTTTCAATTTGATTGTTTTCTGGCTCTGTTGTTATTAACAAACGAAGTAATTGATATAAATTATGGATTGTAGTTTTTGGATTGGCTCGTATAAGGACTATATCGAAAATAAGTTATACACATATATTTTTTTCAAATCATATAAAAAATTATGTTTTATTCAAACAAATAAATGATTCTTTATTGTACGGGATTGAACTTGGACATTGTGGGGACCAGATAAAATTAATATAGTTCTTTTACGAATTTTCGATCGATCACTTATACCCTGTCCACGATGAAATTGCCACACACAAAATTGATTCGCAAAATTCGAGTTTTCATCCGATTGCCATCAAATTTTCAGGGATTGAGATATAACTATTAAACTCATTTTACTATTTTACTCGTATTTTGAAGCCACAACGTCCCAACAATCTTCTGGCCGGATTTGGCCTCATGCCACTACTCCAAGGACGTGCTGAAGTGGTATGCGGACAATAAGGTCAATTTCGTGCCGAAAATGTTCAACCCTCCCAACACTCCGGAGCTCCGCCCCATCGAGAAGTACTGGGCGATTATGAAGCAGCACCTTCTTAAACGACCTGAGGTAGTGAAGACAGTCGAGGAACTGAAGAAAGTATGGGTTTACATGCAAAAAACGGTTGATTCTGAGTTGTGCAGAATCTTATGGCCGGGGTTAAGGCCAAGGTGCGGGCACTTGCGTATGGACTGTAAATAAAATACGAGTAAAATGGTAAAATGAAGTTTAATAGTTATTTCTCAATCCCTGAAATAATTTGATGGCAATCGGATGAAAATCCTCGAAATTTTGCGAGTCAATTTTAGTGTGTGGCAATTGTTCGCGTGGACACCCTTTTAGAAAAACTGCCAACGAATTTTGCGGTAAGCTTTTGCACTTATTACTGAGAGTATTTTTTATTTCCGGGCTGCAAATGGACGTTTTACCAAATCTGATTCATGTATTTGGCTGAAGAGTCCTGACGTATAAAATTTCAATAGATTTTAACCAACTTTTTCAGGATGCCTCAAGTTAAGATTTTAGTGGATTGCTATTATCGCTGAAAAGTAACGAAAATGCTAATCGGTGAGAAATTGAAACTCATCCCAAAAAATCATGGGGCCCAATGCAGTTAACAGCAATTTTTACTAGGACCAAGGAATGCGCTGAAACTATCGATACCTTCTCTTCACATATTTGGTTCTAGAAGAAATTACTGTTAACTACTGGAATCCCAAGGATGTTGGGAGAAGATATTTCCAATTTCAAAACATGCGTATAATCTAAATTTGCGCACTGTACGCGATACAAAACATAATTAGTATTAATGACGTAAATGTGGTTTAGAGGGAACCACAGAACTCCCACACTTTAACACTTTACAAACACTTTCTTGCATTTCAGGGATCAACTAGAACGAAGTATATATATAACAGACACGAATGCTTGTGGTATTTTTCATTTACATACGAATACATACACTATTATATTAATATTTAATGGGAATGTAAGGCTCTTCACCCCGCCCATTGCGGGACGTCCTAAATTAGATACCTTGCTCTTTTGACCAATTGTTCAATCTTGTTGGTGGGACGAGATCCTTTTTATACCTGTGAAAAGGTATAAGTGATGTAGCCCTGTCGATCCACCCAACCCGTTGCCGGCCCTTCCTAGAGATGGTATGATTAGGATAATCAGTGGTTATTAAAAGCTTGAACACGTGTCTAACAGAGAGGAGAGCCCATTGCTGTCCGGACTTAGTTTCCGTAGCGGGCAATGGAGGCGTTTGTTCTACATATCATACATCCCAAAGTAACAATTTTGGTTTTAAAAGGGTTCTGAAGAGCATGAATTAGACTTTAAAGAATGCTATAAAACCAAGGATAAAACCCATGCAGTGATCCTTGGGATATGATCCTTTGCTCGGGTCGGTACCCACCAGACTACAATATCCTCTGGGTAGGTACTTCTCTCGACTTCTTGCAGGAAAGCGGGTGCCTGGATTCACCTTTTTCAATGGCAAAAAAATGCAACTGGCTGCGTCTGATATGATGATTGCTGGCAACCTTGGAGCGTTGCAGGTGCTGCAGCTACTAAAGTAGCCACTTCTTGTCAGATATATGGTGCATTGAGGCAGCAGAACTCTTTCTTTCGACTAATGGATTAAGCAGCCAACAACTCCGCTGTCCAACTCGTCTTCTAGTTTTTGATCCGTCGGTGAAGATCGTTGTGGATGTTGATATTTTGTTTTGAGACGCTCTTGTGTAATGATCCTTGCTGCGGTTATACGAATTTCCCATCTTAAAGGCATTCTTTATGGTCCAGTCTATTTTGATCCGGGAAGTGTTTCATGGGCGGCGACCAGCACGTTGGAGCTAGGAGATATTAGGAATAGAAACTCCGGTAGCCTGTAGAAGCAAAGCGTTAGCAGCTTCACGTAGGTGAAGATAGTCTTGAATTGATTTTTCTGCGCCTGTATTTACCAACAAGTTTTTCGGCCATGCGCATTGTATTGTTATAAATAGTATTATTCCAAACAGTTCGACACCGTACGTAAATTTTGATATACACACCGTATTGATAATTTTCCCTAGCAAAGATCGGCTAGCCTTTGGTGCCACAGCCTTGACAAACGTCTCTTTAGCTTTGAGCCATGCAGTGATGTCCATATCCTCAGTGTGGTAGAGAGAGATTGTAACTTTTCAACACACTCTTCTCTAAACCTCAACGAGAGCTCTTCTCACCAGTTTATATTCACAACCGTGTTTGCATGTGAGTAGCGCATTTGAGTGGAAAAAAAGGTTTTTATTCACACAACACTCGATCGCTCTAGAGTGAGAAGAAGAGCTCTCATATTCACCGATGAGGAAACCGGTAAGGTCCCTGGAGCATGCGCCCAAGTGAGCTCCCTCGCGAACGCATTTCTGCTAATATACAGCAGTGATTGCAAATTCACTTTGACGGTACATAACAAAGGAAGAAAGAATATATTTTCTTCCCGCTTCCTTTTTTCGGACATTTTATCCAACTCCGACGATGTTTTCGTTTTCAATCGCACCAGCGAATCACAAGAAAGAGCACTGGTGCGTCCTTGCACTGAAGCGTACGCGGCAGTGATTGCAGGCGAGCACGTGGGCGAAGACAGGTGAGCACGTGGAGAGTGGTCGTTT
>JASCZW010010457.1:0-36637 GCA_034211315.2 Aedes japonicus
TCAATATCAACCCCACCATGGTTGATTTAATCGCAGGCATGGTAAAATCAAACACATTCATAGTCAGTTGAAAATTGTTGGTGCTTGTGCAAATAGCCCAACAAACATCGGTGTTAGTCGACTTGTTCAAACAAATTTGGAAGCTATTCAGCTATTCTAGAAGAACAGCTGAACAGCTTCTCCAAATTTCTTGCCAGCTTATCTACCGATGTTTGATAGAATATTTAGGGATACATGAATTATGACATTTTACAATTATGACAAGTACAACTTTAATAGTTGAAAAAACAATAGTTGAGAAAACAATTCCAAAATATTATGAAATAATAATGATTGCAAGACAACACCATTCTATGATATGAAACACGCTATAAAAGACAGACTACATAAATTAACGAACCAACTATTGATTTCACACATCAAAAACGTCAAAAAAGATTCGCATATTCCGACAGGCCCCCTTGCTGTCACTTTGCATTAATGCAACTTTGTGAACTTCATGCAATTAATATTATTAGATTTTTGTTGGATTTAAAATCTGAGTTGAGATTTAAAAAAATATGTTTGTGCTAGTTAGAACGCCCTCATCGATATACATGGAAAAACATATATTTAAAAAAATTAAAACCCCCTATTGGTAGTTTCTACTGGGGTTTATTTTTGCGTGTGGTCAATATATACTACACGCAAAAGAAATCCGCTGTAGAAACTACCATCTCGAGGGTTTAATTAAGAGCAAACACCAAAAATTGACTATAGTTTCATTTAATTATACCATGGCTGTGATTGAAGTCAACCATGGTGGGGTTGATATTACCATGAGATCTGTCAAATATACACGGAGAAAATAGAAAATGCTGAAAAGCACATTATAGATTCTTTTCTACGCTTTATTCCTTCTAAATCACTGCAATGAGAGCATGAGAGAGACCGTGCAATATCGTAGTTGCTACTCTTTTACTGATCAGAACTAGTGTAATTGCACAGAGAACCACATAGATGGAGCTTGGGAGTAGCTTTTACATCTTCAATGTACAAGTTCACTAATTCTGTTTATAGATCAGTACCGGCGTCGGCCACGTCCTCTCGGTCTTTAAGGAGGGGGAAAGAAGGACGATTAGTTTGACAATCGTTGTTATTAGAGACCGTGAGCACCACTGCATCTCTACAATTGCCGAGGGAAGGATAGTTGTGTTAGTGAGGCAGGTTATTTTTAGATCATGAATGCACTGTGGTAAGTGAAGCGATCAATGAAAAAGAGCGCAGTAGACTGCTTTTTATTTTAAAGCTATTGGTGATAGAAAGAGGCAAGTGACAAATGGCAAGGAAGGAGACGGGCATGGGATTGAACTCTCGACCATCTGCTCAGTAAGCAGAACGGGTAACCACTGAGCTACACAGTCGCGTCAATTTCTTCTAAATCACTGCAATGCATAAAAAGTATGCATTTAATCAATATATTTTATGCATTGCAATACATTTATGATAACTATTATTTTCCGTGCATGCGTTACCGGCGACAAATTCAAACTTCAAAGCATCGGTTTTATTTATGTTTTTAAGTTACGTAATCTCGAAATTACCTATTATCATTTCCATCAGCGCAGACAACTAATAAGTATTAGGTATTCGACTCATGTTTTTACCCGCATATTTCATTGTCAACCGATAGATAACTGACTCCAACGAAATGTCTCCACCACCATCCATGGGGCAACATGGCGTAGCCTCTGCCGAAAACTTCAAAAACCCACTCGGACTTTACATGAGCGATTTTACGGACATGACCAAAAACTACGAGCCAGCCTTTCCTTATTAGAAGGACAGCCACGTAACACCGGCCGATACTAAGAAGCTGAAATTAACAAGCAAACGGATTGAAACCATGCTCGAGAAGGTATGTGTAAAATATTTTAGCAATAGCAATACAATAACAATTATCGTTTTAACCTCAAGAGTCGGGAGGCGATCCGCAGAAGAATACGGAACTAGTGAACAACGTCAAAGAAATTCTGGACGAAATAGGCTTGGATGCAAGTATGTCAATCATTCAAACATTGGGTATGATTCTGAACTTCATCTTCGAACGAATCCCCAGTGGACTGCATGTGAATGAAACCTACATCGTGCTGTTCCGGATTGTATGCAACAAAAAAACCCGTTAAAGTCGACCAAACAGCGTAGCGGGAACAATCCTCAAAGGCTTGAATGCAAAGCGGCTAGCCGAAGGCATTTCAATTTGCATCCAGCAACCAGGCCTTGATTTTCAAAAAAATTTAACTATTATTTTATTTATAAAATCACGAAAAAAATCATCCCAATATAATCCTCTATGATTTATGTATAAATATGATTAGGTTTTAATTTTGCATTGCATTGCATATATTTATACAAATATGCATTCTAATTGATACATCAAATATATGCATTGCAATGCATATTTCTATAAAATGCATTGCAATGCATATGATTGATGTATGAATTGGAATGCATAAATTCAAACAAATATAGATTGTAATGCATATTTTTGATACATTCTTTTCGATGCATAAGCCTGGTTTATTTATTCCAATAACTGGATAGATCGAACATGGTTTAGCATAGAATTTATGCTTCAAAGTATATTTGTTTTTCTCCGTGTACCACACATATTGAAGTCTGTACCATAAACCTAGTAATCTTGACTGAAAGTTTATGGTAGTTTTGAAAACAGGCAAAATCGAGTCAAATTGTAGTTTCTCATGCAAGATTTTTTCAGTGTAGTTGCCTACACACTGTTAAAATTTGACAGCGCTCCATCAGTTTGTTCACGGCAAGAACCCGGCTATGGCGAGAACAGAGAAACGACAATTCGATCTATGGTTTTTTTGTACCGCCTGCTCCATCCGGGCCTAAAAAAGTCGGCCATCGTGGCCGCCTTCGTGTCGGTCGGATACGATCGCGGAAACATCTACAAAATTCTGGTACTTCTGGAGAAGGGAGAGTCTATCGAGCGGAAGCCGTTGGATCCGTCCGATCGTTTTAAGCGACCGGAGGATTCAACAGAAGCTCGACCGGAAGACAAGGCGACCACTTCTTTCCGTGCGTTGAGCCGGGAGGTCGGTGTGACCGTAGGCCAAACGGTCAAGAAGTATTTGGCTAAAATGGATATCTATATGCGAAAACGTCAGTTCGAGCCAGCCGTGTCGGAGAACCAAGCAGAAACCCAGAAATAACGGCTGAAGATTCTGGTCAAATAGATCTTCCCGGGGAAGCATGCCAACCCTCCTAACGTGCCCAGCTCCGCTCAATCGAAAAGTTCTGGGACAAGTTGAGGAGGGGAGTATAATCATATAATTTCGTGGCCAAAACGACGGATGATTTGATCAAGCGACCAAAGAACTGTAGAACACACAGAAAAAAATAATGAATTTTAACTGGCACGTAAAATTTTCCCTCGTTTAATTCCAAGCCGAAGGAGACGTAAGCAATTTTGCATGCGCCATGCAACAATGTTTGTAGGCTTTATCTAGCATTTTCATGAAATATCCCTTTATATTCTACCAAATCTTGCATTCCCTTTTTGCTATCACAGAAAGTTAAGTGTTTCTTTTTATCTGTGTATGCCTACAAACTTCTTTTTTTCAAACAGTATTCACCAAATCCGTTAGTACACAAGGCAGGAAATGCCGGCTACTCTTAGTCCGACAGAAATTTGAACAAAAAATTTAATTGTTGATGATAATGTGTTCAATTTTTTCTGCACACCAACTGCAACTCTGTGTATTGTAACAAGTATAAGCGTTGCGTCCCAAGATTGATAAGATTAAAGGCTGACTAAAAGTAAAATGGTGTGCAAAAAATAACCTGTAATTCATGATTCAATAAGTTTAAGAAGTCCATTAACGGTTGCTTAGCAGTAATTTTATTAAAACTTAAAATATAATCAAAAACCAATTACAGCATTAAATGGATAAACTTCTCCAAACGAAACGTTCAAACGATATTTCGAACCTTCCTCTTGATGGAACCAATGAGCGCCCGCACAGTTGAAACGGAAACGGAATCAGCGCATTTCTTCCATTTTGCCCGGATATGGTTGATGTCCTTGACTGCCAAGTTTTGAAATTGCCCAGTATTTTTTTAATTGATCAAAATTCCAGGCAATTCGGAGGATTCACACGAAATTGATCTTGTTGGCAGCATACCACTCCAGAACCACCTTGGAGTAGTGGCAGCTGGCCAAATAAACTTATGATGTCATCGTCTAAGATGTGACGAATATTTCCGTTTTCAGGCCCACAACTGCAAATCGTTTGCCAAATCATGGCCTTTTTCGCGAAGCAGTCGGCAAACACGAACATCGCGGTGCGTCAGTCGTGGTGTGAAACTTTTGACCAAGAAGCTGCTTAAAATTGAGTTTGACGTGTGTAACCCCAATAAATCTGAAAATTCACATGCACTTGTACCAGACATTGGTAACAGTTTTCGAAATTAACCCAAAACATCATTAGGTTTTAAAAGCCAGATCGCGAGGACCGCAATTTCTAGTTGTTGCAAAGTTCACCAATCTGGCTGAAATTGTCAGGGTCAGTTTCCACACAGAAAAAAATATGTTTTGCAAACTCATTCCCGACATTCCAGAGGCGGATTTTTTAAAAATTACAGCATATGTTTTTAAATAACATCGCTTTTAACCCATTGAGCAGCTTCACACGGGTTTCAAACCCATCGCAAGCAGCACGCACAACTTTCATCGGAATTGGGCCCGCTTCTTAAATTGTGCTCTATTCGATGCTTTTATGAGCAGTGTCTCTGAAGATTTGAAGCCTCAAACGAACGTCTTAGGGATCGTCCATTAATTATGTCACGCAAAAAGTGACTTTTTATAATCCACGTTTTTATGGAAATTACTAAAACCAAACATTTCGCTCCCATACTCCTAGCTATTTCCCATAGAAACATTACAATGTTAGGTATCTGTGCTTAAAAGAAATTTAGCTTCAACTTTGCTGAAGATGCTTGATTCCGTGCCGAAAATCGGTTTACTAGAGACAAGAACATCTATACATCTTCGCAATGTGTGCTCCTTACATCACAGCATGCTACGAAAGACGTTTCTTCAAAACTGGCAGTGAAATCAGTTCAGATGTTCAGTTATCGATGTGTACCAAATCTGCTACAGCAAACGTCATAATTTTACAAGTGTTCCATCTATTACGTTCCGCTTAATTTCCTTTTCTTGGCAGACTGGGATAGGTCCTATAATATATTCTCTCAGCAAGACGCAACTATGATTTCAAAAACGATGTCGTTTTTTTTTATTTCACACTCCTCTGATTACACGTTCCGAAGTGCATTTGTAATTAATTTCATATTCAGCGTGGTGTGACATATACAACAGTTGAACTCGTGTGCAACGGTTTTGAACACACAGGAATCAGCAATACCACGATCGCGGAACTTTGTTTTCAACGAGAATCAAGTTTCAAACCACGTCGAAAAAGAAATTGTTCGCTCGACCTCTCTTCGATTTGCACCTAACCTTGCGTAATTATTTAGGAATCATTCGCAATTAAGATGACATTCGGCTATTTCGGTTGTTGCACTTTGATTGAAACGACGCTTGAGATAAAACGGCTTGTATTTGATACAATTTTGATTGTAGCACATATATAACAATAATAATAATGAAATACTGTCTATATATAGCTCAATGATGGAATGACGGATTTTCATGATTAATTTATTGTTTTGTCTTGGCCTACGGCGGATCATAAATTGCAGGTCAGCTATTTATTTGTATGAAAACAAGAATATGGGGTAATCCTTACCCTTCGGTTCAGAAGGGGTATGGGCGCGTTCTGCCGAGTTGGTCGCGGTAGATTTGAATGGGCTGCCACATCAATGTTCTAAAGTGCCTGAACCAAATGGCCAGCTTGTAATGATCACTTGAAGATGCGATGGGGGATCATTGCCCTGATATCCCAAAATGTAGCACGCAGTGGGATGTTTCTTGTCTTCTATATCTAAACGTGAGGGAGTTGAGTAAACAAGTGGAAATTAATCGGAAATGTTCTCTCATACGCATCCGTTGAACCATCCTGACCGGCTTTGTGAGAATATAACCATGAAAATCTCACATGCTTTCTGTCCTTTCTCCTCTTCTCTGCCATGACCGCGAGCAATACCATACCTGAAGACAACCTGAATTATGAAAGGATAGCAAAAAATTAGAGGTAGGTTATATCAGGGATATAACCGCGAGTCCTCCCTTAACTCAGTCAGTAAAGGCGCAGCTACAAAGCAACACCATGCTGGAGGTGGGTGGGTTCGATTCCCGGTCTGGTCTAGGAATTTTTCGTTGAGGAAAATTTCTCGACTCCCTGGGCATAGCGGTATGATTGTACTTACCACACAATCATACTGATGCAAAAATGGTACCTGGCATCGAAAGCTCTCAATTAATAACTGTGGAAGTGCATCTAGAACACTAAGTTGAGAGCAAGCAATAAGCTAATTGTGAAAGCAATAAGCTTGAAATGCTAAAGAAGAAGACAATAACCGCGAGATTCTCGTAGTGTATAGTAATCATGGCATTATTTAAATAATAAATACATACCATAACACATATGGTTGATAATTATTGAAGTAGGTAATTTGAGTATTTGGGAACATATGAAGTTGTATAACCTATCAACTCTTAAAATTCAACTCTTTGCAATTATTATGGGGTTTTTTTTTGTCGTTCCTCAAAGCCTCACGCTTCCACTTGCAAGACTCCGCAACGTACTTCGATTGCCGTTGCTGAGACATTTTTTTGAGAAGTAGTCAAACAGGACAATGAAATCACTCTCTTGTTTTATGCCCACAGAAAATCAAAGCAGTAGAAAAGAAAGAAGATCCAATGAAACAATTCAGCGCCAACAGTTGATTAGGGCGTATCTATTATGCAAACTAACACTTCGTTTGCTAATTTATCGGAAGTCGAATACAATTCTTTCAAATTGAATATATCAGCGGATACAGACAAAGCTCCTCTTCCTTAAAGAGTGCTACATTTGTATATGTGACCTTTTGTTCAAAAAGAAGATTCGCCCTAGTGTAATGTTGGCACTGAATTATTATTCTACTATAACCTGTCCCCTCTTATAGGGTAACGGGATGTATTGTTAGCATAGCTCCTTCATTCGGCCTATGTACCAAATGTGTCATTAATTTAGCGATAATCAACAAATTCATGTTGCTATTAGGATGACAGATGTAATCCGAAGCAATTGAGGCAATATTAATCATCTTATAGTTGTTCACTTCTGCTTAATTTTCGATTTGTTGAACTTTTGAGGCATCACGATTTCACTGGTTAAGCTGAACAGATGATCTACACGATCTTCAAGTGATCTAAATTTGGCTTAATTGAATCGGAATAAAATAATCAGAAAATAATAACACGTTACAAACTAACTGTTTTTATAGCTAAAACAACAATTATTTTACGAGAAAATCATAGACCCAATGTTGAGGACAGATTTTTTGGTATGTTCCGATCTATGGCCTGTTGTATCAATAACGTAATAAAAAGGTTGTTATTGGTAAAATTTCAAGTGGAAATGCATGAATTTTACTCATTCTGGTGACTCATCTAAACACAAATCGAAGAGACAAAATCATTGTATAGTGAATTATAATGTTTTCATTATTGAATGGCTGATAAATCATATATGAACATCATTTATGTGTTTCGAGGCAGTTTTACTTTAGTTTGTGTTGTGAAATGTTGTATTAAGTAAATCCATTACAGCTTACAATGCCTTAATTCATAAAATTAGAAAAAAAAAACCGTACAAAGACTGCCGTTAGTAATAAATCCATCGAATGGGACGAAGTTGCATCCACGAATAGACCCAATTTGGTGCTTATAGACCGACTTTAAATCCAAAAAATAGTTGTGTAACTTTTAGTGATACACGCTAGTAAATGTCTTATCAAACTTATCTTTGCAAGTGTATAACTAGTTGAATCTCGCTTACAGCTTAAACACTTTATGAGTTATAATGAAAAATGTGATCGCTGGTTACATAATAGGCTGAGTCAAGGGACACATACCCTATATTTTGCTTCATATTTTATTTTCTTGATGCCTTTCTTTCGGGTTATGCTGTTCAATGGTGGCATAGGCAAGGTTGTGGCTTATCATTTTTGACTTATCCATATTCATTTGCCGATAGCTCTTCTCAGAAGCTCAATTTCAAAATATAATGTATGATGAACTTATGGTGCTTGAGTAGACCTACAACTTGGTCTAACAATACATAGCTCTATCTCTTATATCTGAGGAATAAGAGCGTATATTCGCAGTGATCTTCGCGATGAAATTCGCGGTGAAGATCACGCGATTATCATCGTGAAGATCACTGTGAATATACGCTCTCATGTCGAAGATATAGGAGTTAGAGCAATGTACTGTTAAACAAAATTGTAGGTCTACTCATGCACTACAAGTTCATCTACATCATATTATCAAATCGACCCTCTGAAAGGAGATATTGGCAAATGAATATGCCTGAGTCGAAAATGATAAGCCGCAACCCTGGGCATAGGTAAAATTATGATAATTTTACTCAAACAAATCTAGGGTTTTTTTTTCATTAGGGCGAATCTACAATTGAGAGATTCTCTCCGTTCTCGCTCTCTTTCATTCATAAACCAATCACCTTTACGTTTTTCATTCTACTATTTGTAGAGTATGCTAGCCAGCACTGTTGTGTTTCGATCTGTACTAAAGATTGCCTCGTAAGTTTTATAATGGCGCAGTACTGAATGAAAGAGAGTGAGCCCGGAGAGAATCTCTCAATTGTAGATACGCCCTAATGAAAAAAAACCCCTAGAAATACTCTTTTACAGTTAGAGTCAATTGATCGTCCTGACAAGGACGGTGATAATATAACGCGTTGGAAAATAATTCTAAGGAGTTTTTGTTATTAGGGCGAATTTTACATTGAGAGACTCTTTTTGATTACTTCCTCTTTCATTCATATTCCAATCACCTTTACGGTTTTCATTCTACTATTTTAAGTGTATGCAAGCCAGCAGTGTTGTGCTTTGATCTGTACTATAGGATCTCTCGCAAGTTTTATAACGACGCTGTAATAAATTAAAGAGAACGAGACCGGAGAGATTCTCTCAATGATAGATTCGCCCTAATGAAAAAAAAAAACCCGAGAATTCATCCATTAAATATCCGGCATTGCTTTGTCTCCCATACCACAACCCGATTGACTGTGGCAGGAGAGCAAAGCCTCGTTCGAGGGGCAGAATGAAGCTGCTTGCGAATACTGAACCAATTTTCGTTTGCCCGCGACTAGGATAGCGTTGATTGCATAGCCAAGAAAGAAGGAAGTCACGAAAATACAGCACAAAGCAAATTTAATAATAGGGGACAGTGTGGACATTAATATAGTGGAGAGAAAGGAGAAACAAACTTGGGAAATGTAATACCTTTTGTCAACAGTGTCTCTATGGACGACATGATCCTTGCACGGCTGGTAAAATGTTTCAAGAGGAGTTACGTTATATCAGTCTAACAAACAAGGAACAATACTATAACTTCTTATTTTTGGTTCGAGAAAACTGCATCTGAAAAATCTCAAAACGAATAAATGACAGAATTCTCAAACATGGCTCCTTCCGAGTCATTTGCAATAGCGTCTTCTTGGACGGCATATTCCGTGTACAGCTGGCAAAATAATTCGAAAGGATTTATGCAACATTATAATCATAGCCTGGTGTAGAGGATGTGTAGAGTAAGAATATGGGTGAATGAGTGACAAATGAACATACACACTTAGTTATTTTAATAGTGGTCAGTAAATTTTTACCGAGTTTTCAAACAGCTGAGAAAGTTGTAGCCACCTTCATGCCCTTGGCTGTGATGCAGCTCCACTTAATAGCAAGATCAAATTGAGCTTGACGTAAGGCTTTAAACAGCTTCCTGGACAGGAATTTCATACGGCAACCGGACGGGGGAAAGGTGGCAGATATTTTCAAGCACATTAAACTGTCAAAGTTCGCGAAGAAATATCTGGTATGGCAGGCGATCTGTACCTGTGACTTAAAGAGCAACGTTTACATTGCGATCGGAACCATCAACCAGGAAATTTATCTGAGCGAGTGCCTACAAAAACGAACAATATTGGGCCATCGTCAAGCGGAACCTTAAGAAGACCCAAAAGCTTTTGTGAGCGAGAAACAAGGCAAACTGGCGTTCTGCGGCGAATAAAGTGGACAAGGAGACTGAACAAAATCTTATGGCTGGTGTTAAACGAAAGACCGGGCAATTCGCATTCGGTAAAAAGAAAGTTTAGCTGAATATTTTTCCTGTATTGTATGATGTATGATATGTACTACCACCCATTGTAGCACGGAAACTAAGTCCGACAGCAGTGAGCTCTCCTCGCTGTTAGACTTGATCAAACTTTCATAACCACTGATTATCCTTATCATGCCATCGTATGAAAGGCCAAAAAGGGGTTGGGTGGATCGATAAGCAACATCACTTGTACGTATCCACAGGGATATAAAGAATCTCCTTCCAGCAACAAGACTGAACAATTGGTCACAAGAGCAAGCTATCCAACATGAGGATGCCCCAATGGGCGGGGAGAAGAGCCCGCCCTCTATTCACAAACTGTTAGCAATGGGGAGTTGGCATTTCCACTCTCCCCGTCCAGAGTATTTCAATTGGGTGCCCTGATGGTCCCTCCCATTCCAATGAATGATTTATATAATAGTGCATATATTTATGTAAATGAAGAATACTACAAGCATTCGTATCTATTATATATGATCTTCATTCGCTTGATCCTGAAATGCAAGAAATGTTGTAAATTGTTAAAGTGTAGAATTCAGTGGTTCGCGATTAAGCACGCTTTCGTTTGTTCTCAGCGATAGCATCAACCAAAAAAGTGATTTGGGGTATCTTGAAAAAGTTTGTTAAATCCATTGAAATTTTACAGAACTAACATTTATACATTTTAATTTACTGTTGCCATGGTCACTATTTGCTACCTGATGCTGATTTTATAACTGCAATGCACTTTTATTTCTGCTGACTCAATAGTTATTGCTCCTGGGTTGGGAGTTGCTTCTGAAACAGGGAAGATTCAAATAAAAGGGAATTAAAGACATTTGGACCTAAAAAACAACAAGTAACGGTTAAATAATCTATGACACAAAATCAATAAAACAATATCATCAAATATAATGATATTGTGAGTTATGACAAAAATTGAACTGTAAAATCAGACACAAAAGGCACAAAGCGCTGCACGAATCAGATCAGCTCAGATTTAGTAAAGCGTCCATTCGCAAACCGGAAATAAAAAATACATTCAGTAATAAGTGCCTACCACAGATTCCGTTGCAGTTTCTTGTATTCAAGGCACTAGATACTTCTAAATCATAAGAGGAGAAGAAAAGATCAAAATGATAATTGAAGATATAAGACATAATAATTTAAGGAAATATAACCTATTTGATAAAAGTTACAAAATTATGAACCAGAAATCTTCAACAATGTTTCATACACTGTCATAGCCGTGAGAAAAAAAAAATTTTAGATGTTTATTTTTCTTACAATGATGACATGGAAGGCCTGAAAGAGATGGGAATGGAAAGTTATGCTATGATTTACAGGTCGCACCCCCTCACTTCGCTATTGTCAAAATGACAACATTGCCCAGGCTACGCCAACCAGCGTCTCCAACTGAACTTGAAAAAGAAAAAGAATTTGACTTATTAATAGAAATTTTGATCGGCTCACACACATCACTGTTTGGCCAAATGTTGATCGGAACACTCTTTATTTTCAGAATTTAACTGTGTTTGTTTTTCACGTTAAATCATTTGGTATGTAAAGATAGAAAACACTTATGGTTAAAGGGTTTTATTGAAGAAGTTTTATTCTTGGAGATCGAAGTATGTTCTTGTTGCGTGCGGGCGTATTTTTGTAGCTGAAAGAAAGAATTACACAATTTTCTCAAATTGAACATTTTAAGAGTAATGGCCGAAACACAATGATAACGGAAAGTGAACGGCAAAGGCAAACGGCAAAGCCCGATCTGATTAAGCGTGCTTGCCGGAAAGAAAACAGGCAAGATCCAGGCCGATTCCAATTGGACATATCGAAGTCATTTGCAACAACTGCCAAATTTGCCGTTTGCCGTTCCGTTTCCGTTATCATTGTGTTTGGGGGGTAAGGGAATAAGAGAAAGACGATGGTGAGTCAGCCCCGGAATCTTTTGAATGGAGACGAAGGGGACAAGAGCATAACTCATCGGAAACCCTTCAGTGGGAAGTATGGACGCAGCGAGGGATAGCTCGCGATCCGCATTTTTCTTCGCCGACACCGATTAATCTTCCGAAAGTCGGAAGAAATCGGAGTACTTTGTGTCAATCGCCTTTTGATCGATCACATCTTGATTTGATCAATACCTTTAACATGTTCAGCTCCAACTCTCGCGTTCATAGTAATTGTGGCTTTTCCGAAGCGTACAAACGGTCAGTTACGAAAAAATGGTTAATTTTGTTGTTTGTGGAAACTATGGCAGAATATTGAAAACTATTGATTCTTGGCACTTCTTGGACTCTCGAACACATCACCAAGTGGAGAACGCTGCTAGTTGTATTGAACGTGTGGAGTATGATGCTGATTGGGAGAGACCGGTTCTATACGTTCATATTAGACGGTATATCTACGCATTTTTCCTCAACTGTATGTAGATTCACAAAATGAGTTGTGGTTCAAATCCAAAGAGTGTCCCACATCAAATTGCATCACGGAAAAATGCTGTAGCAAAATACATAGTTGACTGATCCTTCTTAAACTTTCAGACAATAAAATATAACCCATTAGCTTTTGGCATACTTAAATCATTCAACTTCAATACCATAACCGTTCCCTTAAGCCTCACGATTAACTCCACTCATTAGGTTCTGTACAACATCTAGCTGCAGATTTTTCTGTCCGGAAACCCACGTTTTTTTCGTGTCTTCCTCTGATTTGGCTTCCTTTGGATGCTTCCGTAGTGCCGGCTTCATAATAGTCCAGTATTTTTCGATGGGCCTTAGTTCCGATGCGTTGGGGTTCATGTCCTTGGGTACGAAAGTGACCCCGATGGCTTCGTATCACTCCACGACAACATTTGAAGAGTGGCGCGAAGCTAGATCCGGCCAGAAGGTCGTAGGGCCCTCGAGTTGCTTCAACAGAGAAAGCAGACGCTTTTGTAGACACTTCTTGAGGTAGATCTCCCCGTTTACAGTACCGGTAGCCACTCCATTCGCCACATGAGCAGATCACTTTACAAATCATGTATTTCTTGACAAACTTGGAAAGTTTCTGCTTCCTTACTTCCTTCGGAACACCAAACTTGTGCTGGGCGGTGAAGAACAGTAGCCCCGGAAGCTGCCGGAAGTCCGCTTTGACGAAAGTCTCACAATCCATTATGAGACAATGTGACTTCGCCAGCATCTGGGTGTACAGTTTTCGGGCCTGTGACTTTTCCTCCGTATTTTGCCGTTCGTAACGATGTGGAGCCTTCTGCACGTACGTATGCAGTCCCTCCCGGTCCTTTACTATATCAACGAAGGACTTGGACAGAATCAACTTTTTGGCCACATCCCTGACCGAAGCATTGGGATTCCGCTCAAACGCTTTCACGACACGCTTATGACCCTGATCACAAATAGAATATCCATTCTGACCACATTTCTCCTTTCGTTTGATGCTTAGAGTTTTATATTAACGTTTAATCACACGACTCACCGTTGACTTTCCGTTTCCGAGTTGTTTACCGATGTCTTAATGATAGAGATATCCTCAACTCCTCAACAGGTGCTTGCATAAAATCAATTCGCGACGTTGCTTTTCGGGTGACGCCATTTTTTCCCATTTTTAAAATACTGTTGCGTTAAAAATACAACAAAAAAAACACTTTTAACTACTTCTACCCTAAATTTCAAGAGAAAATACCCAATGGGCAATTTTCAACAGCGATTATTTCGTGATACATTTTGATGTAGGACACACTTTATTGATTTGATTCCAACTCAAAATCATTGCGGTTAATGCAACGCAGTAAGACTGGCCACTTTGAGACTTTGTAACATGTATTTAATATACTGCAAGTAACAATATTGACAAAAAATAATTAAACGCCACCTAACCCAATTATCTCCGGGATCCCTTCTCGTACTGGCTTCGCTTGTATTATATTAGATTAGACCAGTAAAAACCCCAAAAGGTGATGTATTGTATTGAAATCCATTTATGACGAGCTAAAAAGTGAAATACATTATCAAACCTGTCTGAACAAGCGACACGACTTGATGTATTTTTATTATGAGGCATTAGACTGTATTCGATTAAATTTGGACACACAAAATAGGTCACCAAAAATTTTCCTTGAGCCCGATTCTTTTCAAACTTTCTGGAAATAAAGTACTACTGAATGGTTAAGTTTTGACATCATTGGTTTATTGAACCTCTTCTCCCAACCCAAATGCTCGCACCTTTGCCTTGACCCCTTTCATCAAATTTTGGGCAATGATATGACCGACTTGCTTACTTACTTTTAACCACACTTTCTTTAGTTCAAGTTCATTTTTTATCAGTTTTGGAGTTTTAACGAGCTTTGCCTTCATGATTGCCTAAAATTTTTCAATTGGGAGAAGTTCCGGAGTGTTTGGAGGGTTGAAGTCTTTTGGTACAAAAACTTCATTATTATCTTTGTACCAGTCTAAGACGGGCCGGGCATACTGGCAAGATGCCAAATCCGGCCAAAACAGTGTCGGGTCATCGTGAGATCTCAAGAAGGGCAGATGTCGTTTTTGGAGGCATTCGTCCTTGTAGATTTGTCCGTTGGCGGTCCCAGAGGTGATGAAGGGCTGACTCATTTTGCCACATCCGCAGATCGCTTGCCAGACAAGGAATTTTTTGGCGAATTTCGACAGTTTCTTCTTCCATACACTCTCCGGAACGGCCAACTTAGATGTGGCGACGTAGTGTTCCTGTCCGGGCATTTGTTTGGTGTCGGCTATAATGTAGGTTTCATCGTCCATCACAATGCAGAACGGTTTTGTGAGCCACTCCCTGTACAGTTTTCTTGCACGAGTTTTGGCCACCGAGTTCTGTTTATCGCTCCGGTTCGGTACCTTCTGGACCTTGTACACATGTAATCCAGAACGTTTCATTGTTTTTTGCTCAAAACAAACTGAAACTTTCGCCTTTTTCGCAACATCCCTGATCGAAATGTTGGGATAACGCTTAAATTGGTTCAATACCATCCTGGCCTTCTCCGGATTTGATGTGGCACGTGTTTTGCCACTACCATTTTTCCGCTTGGTTGTCTTACGGTCCTTGAACGTTTTGATCATATGAGTTGAATGTGCGGTTGAATGTGCGATTCCGAGCTGTTTTCCGATCCATCGATGAGAAGCGTTTGGGTTTTCGAAGTGAGTGCCCAAAATTTGTTGGTGCACTATTTCTTCATTCGAAGCCATCACTGCAATCACTCGACCGATTTTCACGAAACTCATTACACAATTGACACAACACAATGAAATACATTCAGTTAAAATTTCAATAATTTTTACCCACACGCTAAAAAGTTACGAGCAACTGCGTGTGTCTAAATTTCATCGAATACAGTCTTTAGGCTTTCTGAAATAGTTTTCTTACCCCATTTTAAAACTTGTGAGTACATTAATGGGCTCCTAGTAAAGTGTGATGTGTTATAGGAATGATCTGACGATCATGTCAAGTAAGGCGCTAGACATACTAAGCATTGGCAAACAAACTGACATTTGTATATTTTGCTGGACTGCAGTTACGCTTCCAGCGATAAGTCTTTTTACTAAATCTGTTCCGTCTAATTTTTCTACTGAAATACAATAACGACCTTTGGTGTGCAAAAGATTTTCGCTATCGAACAAATAATCAATTTTGAAACAATTGTTGGATGCTCTGTAGGAATTTCTTTATTTCAAAAGAATAAAGACTAGACCTGAGGCTGTCATATCATTAAAATAGCTTTTACTCAACTGAATCGATCTTTTTGTGATGTAAGTCGATGAACTAGTCATTTGTTTAATGGGCAGAGCACCGTGTTTTTGATTGTACACCTCAAGAAACTAATAAACTCTCGAGCTCTGTACAGTTACGTAATTGATCATTGATTATTTACGTGTAATTAAATATCTGTACAGATTTTTGCTGTATAACACAAGAAAATGAGTACATCGACCGTATAAAGAAACTAAATTGGTTATTTTAATGCCTAAATTTTTAATTGATAAGTCATAATTCACTTATTTGAGAATAATGTTTCAAAGCCTTAATTGTATGCAGCCTCTAATAATAAGATCCAGAAAGCACGCGATTTCTTCCCCAACATGCCCTACAACATTCACTCAGAGCATCGCATTGATACATTTACCGATGGCAACAACAATTGCTACCGATTATGCAATGCTACATTCACGAAAAAATAATAACAAAAAAAAACCGTACCGAATTGTGGTACGCCACGGAAGACATGTCTGCAGGGTTCAGATCTGTTCTGTAACATTGACATTGAACACGTATTAATTTTATAAATCATCCCTTGACAAAGAAATGAGTAAAGTTCACAGCGAAGGCACGTCAATCAAAGGTTTTGCGCCATGCAATTTACCGGCAGCATTGAACTTGGCGAAAACTGTAGTGAAATTTAATGGTATGTCTTGGGACAGTTATTGATCTCATATCAAACTATATCTATAAATGTACTAGTGGGTTACTCTTGGTTCTTTTGATATGTTATTTATAAACTCAGTTCTTTTTGTCGATTCAAACAGCCTACATTTAGGGAAAGTAGGAATTGAAAACTCTCCGCTAGGCTAAGTTGTGCAGTTACATTCAATGGTATGCAATGCTCCTTAAAAATTGCAACCCCAGACGAAAAATGCAAATGATTGCATCTGGTATCATAATGTCAGTCTAATTTTACTCACGCATTTTGATTCACCATCAAATGGTTCAAAACGCACGATTTTGGTTTGGAAATACCGCTGCACCCATTTGTTCATTGGAAACTGTTTGTTAAATAAGAAAAAATAGCATACAAAGAGTTATAAATCATCAATCGCCGATTGATCGCTCACTCATCTTGCAATTTTCTCCTGATGGAACTAGTGAGCCATTTTTGCCATCTCTACACGGTGATTTCACGCATTTAAATTTCATTTTGTTGCACACTACACTAATGATTATGCATACATTGGCTGGCAGCTGAGCTCCACCGCCGTCGACGATGCCATTTGAAATTAATGACGGACAGTCTAATTGAGCATGTTTTTGGATTTCCCGATTTTAATTAAGGCATTCAAATTGAAATAGAACCCCCGTGCTAATACGAGATTAATTTTAAAAATGGATGTGGCGAAAACGAATTAGCCTAAAAAGGAGGCTTAGTCTTAGCCAAATCCTAAGCAAATCCAACTGGGTGGTGCAGATTGAGTTGTTACGTACGTGTGCAATATGCAAGATGCTGGTGCTCTGTTGCTTATGTTTGGTGTTTTTATGTCTATTGATTTTTCCAATAGGCTATGAGAAGTTGAATTCCGTATGCGAACGCTTAATTCAAAGATAGAGCTCTAAAAGATCAATCTGATGTGGGTCAGTTAAAGTTGATTGATCGATATTTTCAAATTGCACTTTCCATAAAGTCGATGTAGGGTGACTGTTCTCATATTGATTTCTAAATCGAATACAAAGCAAATATAAACATAACAAACAAAGCCACTCACGCGTCCATCCTGTGTTTTCGAGTTGGATGGATTGTGAGTCGAGGACATTGACAGAAGACAACAAAATATCATTTTGATATTGGAGCATCACTGCCTCATTAGACTTATGCAAATTTTGCCATTTTCGCTCGACTATGCTTGAACGTTTCCAATTCGTGTCCTGAACAGCCTCTTGAAATATAGTACATTTGACACCACATACGCCATTTGAAGTTTATACTGAAATTACTATGGAGAAGGCAAACTTTACATGCACTGTCTACTAGCATTTCTCATAGGATATTTTATGAGCAGCTTTCTGGCCAAACGTCAGACGAAAAAGTTAATAATTATTTATGAGATTGAAAATCTTCTGGCAGAATAAAACAGCTGCTCAATCAGCAACACTGTATTGTAGCACTGAGAGCAACTCAAGCATCCCCCATTCTTGACTAAGAAGGGGTTCAAACTTCTATCAGAACATGCTGCTTACCCGAAAATACATATTTTGTGTTTTAGTTGCATGGATAGCTCTCATGTATGGTTCAAATTGCCTTTTAATTTTAGTCTAGAGAGCTCCCCTCTCCTCCAGAGAGGAGGGGTCTCGAACCACCTAAGAAAAAATTCTGCCTTCAAAAACCCCACAAGCCAATTTTTTTTCCATTTTCTTGATTAATTCTGGAATTATGTAGAAATTTATGTTTTATTTATCCCCCTTTTTCAGACGAGGGACGAGTCGCGATCCATCATGAGAATCTTATCCGGCGTAAAAACCCCTGCGTACACATTTTCATAACAGTAGGGATAATTTTCATGTTTGGTTGAAATTTGTCTTTTATTATGAGAGAGCCCCCCCCCCCCCTTCCAAAGAGGAGAAGGGTTTCAAACCACCATTGAAACATTTATTGCTTTCGAAAACTTCCACATGCCGAATTTGGTTCGATTTGCTTGATTAGTTCTCGAGTTGTACAAAAAAAAAAATTGTTTCATACTATGAGAGCCATTGATTCCTGATAGGGGATGGGTCTCAAACCACCATAGAAACAATTCTTGCCTCCAAATACCCCAACATAACAAATTTGGTTCCATTTGTTTGATTAATTCTCGAGTTATGCTAAAATTTGTGATTCATTTGTATGCGAGCTCCCATCTCGAACTATCTCCGAACTATCTACCTTTCTCCGGACACAAAAACCCCTGCATTCAAATTTGCAAATTTGCATAGCAGTAGGGATAGTTCTCATGTTTGGTTGAAATTTGTGTTTAATTAGTATGGAGGGGTCTCGAATAACAATAAAAACATTTCTTTCCGTCAAAAACTCTCGCATGCCATTTTTGTTCAATTTGCTTGACTAGTTCTCGAGTTATACAGAAATTTGTTCTTCATTTGCATGAGAGCCCCCCCCCCCTCTTTTAGAAGCGAGAGGGGTCTCTAACCACCATTGAAACATTTTTCGCCTTCATAAACCTCCTCATACCAAATTTGATTCCATTTGCTGATTAGTTCTCGAGTTATGCAGAAATTTGTGCTTCATTTGTATGGGAGCCTTCGAAAACCTCTACCTGTCAAATTTGTTTACATTTGCTTGATTACTTCTTGAATTATGCAGAAGCTTGTGTTTCATTTGTATTAGAGACCCCCCCCCCTTCTGAATGTGGAGGGGTCTCAAACCCCCATTGCAACATTTCTTGCCTCCAGAAACTTCCACATGCCAAATTTGGTTCTATTTGCTTGATTGGTCTCGAGCTATGCAGAAATGTGTGTTTCATTTGAATGGAAGACCCCCTTTACAAAAATGGGAGGTGTCTCATTCTACCATAAGAACCTTTCCCGGACCCAAAAACCCCACAATACGAATTTTCACGCTGATTGGTTCAGTAATCTCTGAGTCTATAAGATTCAGACAAACAGACAGACAGACAAACATGTGGCCGAAGATGTCCGGCCGAGTGCTCTTAAGCCCAGTGGAGGTAATTCAAATCAACCTCAATCACTGTGATATAGCACAACTTTTGCTGCACCAAGCCGTTGCAGAACAAACTGGACAGCAGAAAGGGCCAAGACCGTAGCAATCTGGACAGTGGGAAAATACTCCATCCAAGAAGTTGAAGGTTTCGTGATTGTTAAAATCAACGGAACCATAATTTGTAGCTACTACGCACCCCCAAGATGAACGATAGAGCAGTTCAACCAGATGTTGTACAAGGTGACAGAGGAGTTAATCGATCGAAGACCAGTCGGCATAGCCGGCGACTTGAACGTCTAGGCGGTCAAGTGAGGTAGCCGATTAACAAACATAAGGGGAAGCGGCCTCCTTGAAGGTCTGGCAAAACTGAATGTAGACATCGCCAACGAAGGTAATGCCAGCACCTACCGTAGGGAAGGTCGAGAGTCCATCATAGATGTAACTAAAAACTGGAGAGTACGTGACCATCTAGCGATCCGACACCACATCGGAGGCAATACGCAGGCAGAGTCAAGTAGAACTCAACTTAACGAGCGGAGGAGGAAGACAGCGAAATTCAACAAGAAAGTGTTCGAGGAAGCTCTGATGCTGGAAGAAACTCACTGAACCCACCGCAGACCAGCTGATAGCGACTCTATCCCAAGGATGGGAAATCCAAGAAACTATCGACGCCCTGTCTACTGGTGGAATCCGAAGGTTGCTGATCTGCATGCACAATGCTTCCGAGCCAGAAGGAGAATGCAGAGGGCCAAAGGAACGAAGGTTACCATATAGAGCAACAAGAGCTGCACTGAACAAAGCAATCAGGCTTAGCAAGCAAGCCTAACAGCAAGGTTAACGAGAATCCATGGGGCAGCGCATACAAAGTAGCCATGTCTAAGATAAAAAGTCCTGCCGTACCACCCAACAGGTGCCCGAAGAAGATGAACATTATCGTTGAGACAGTGTTCCCGATGCATAAGCCGGCGGTTTGGCCGCCCGCACCATACGCCGACCAGGATGTTCATGAAGAAGAGATCAGGGTAAAAAAAGAAGAGCTGATCGCGGTAGCGAAAGACTTGGCAACCGAAAAAGCTCCAGGGCCAGACGGAATTCCAAATGTAGCTTTAAAAACAGCGATCCGCGAAAATCCTGAAATTTGAACATTGTATTCAGTAGGGCAGTTTTCCCGACATCTGGAAACGGCAGAAGCTAGTGCTGCTACTGAAGCCAGGTATACCTCCCGACGACCCATCAGCGTATAGGCCGATAAGCCTATTGGATACCGTTGGCAAATTGTTGGAGAGAGTGGTCCTAAACAGGCTCACGAAGTACACGGAGTGTGAGAGTGGTCTATCAGAGATTCAGTTTGAATTCCGGAAAGGCAAGTCCATTGTAGATGCCATCAGAACGGTTGGGATGCTATGGAGCTATGTAGATGGCACAGAAGCAACATAGAATAGGAAACTGTTACTGCGAGGTAGTCACCCTGGATGTAAAAAAATCCTTCAACCAGCTGGGCAGCTGGGCAGCAATCGGCGATTCGTTACACAGATTGAGGGTGCCAGTGTATCTGTTCCAGATTCTGAAAAGTTATTTCCAGAATCGCAGACTGGTTTACGAAACAGACGCCAGAAAGAGTAGTGTGGCTATTACGGCGGGTGTTCCACAGGGATCTGTTTTGGGCCGGACCCTTTGGAATGCCATGTACGAAGAGAAACATGCCATGAAACAATGTGTTTCAGAAGCATGTAATTGAAAAATTGAATCTCATACTTCACTTAATAACTTATGAAAAAATAAATAAAAATTAACTGAAAAACTTTTTCAAACTATCACTAGTGAAAGGGAGCAAATTCCTTTTAAGTACACTAGAAAAAAACTTTGACAGAGGTGTCTGTTTCGTCTACGACTTACTGATTTCTTCAGTTTCAAGCGTAGGCAAAATAGGCCTATCTGTCGAAGGATAATTTTTTTGTAGCGGAATCGTTTACTAGTGATAGTTTGAAAAAGTGTGTCAGTTTTTTTTTTTTTTTAAATGATAGATCGGTATCGTGTTTGAAAGAAATGTTTTTTTCTATCAAAAACCCATGTTAAATTCCGTTTACTGAAACGAATACCTAAATAATCGAAAAGAAATGTCTGCAGCAGTATCCACCTGAAAAGAACGAAAAATATAATTGGAGTTTTTATAGGGTGCGGCAGAAAATAATGCGAAAATTTGTTCTATTTCTTTCAAATCCCATTTTCAACAAATTCAAACAATAATATCCACATTTTCCAGTGCAGTTATCTTTATAAAGTCCTTTTAAAGAAATTTATTCAATGTGTCCTCCATTTTTATTGATAACATCCTCTAGCCGACGCCGGAAGCCAGAGCATGCCTTTCGGACGTAGTTCTCCGACATTGACTGCCATGTGCGTGTTATGGTTGACTTCAATGTTTTCACACTTGGGTGTGATGTTTTGCAAGCTCGTCTTTCAACATATGTCCAAATCGAATAATCCAACGGATTAAGATCTGGACTGCTAGAGGGCCACAAATCCTTCGGCCAAAACTTCATGTTATCGTTCAACCATTGTTGGGTTCGATTTGGCATGTGACACGGCGCTCCATCCTGCTGTAGGACAACGTTTTGGTCCTCGGAGAAGTTGGCCCAGGGAAGCACTTGATCCTTTAAAATTCCGATATACACTTCGGTATTGATATTAACTCCAGCATCAATGAAAACAAGCGGCATTTTCAAACCTTTGGACGCCACCAAGCCAAAAATCATAACACCAGCCGGATGTTTGGTTTGAAATTTGAACTTCACTTTTTCCGGAATGTTCTCCAATTTCTGCGGTGAAATAAACCGGTCCGCGCGGCTGTTGGCCACAGCATCGATGCTGAAAAGCTTTTCGTCGGAGAACAGGATTATCATTTTTTCCTTCTTCAAAAAGGAAAGCAATCTCTTGGAACGAGTCACTCGTAGTTCCTTGATACGGTCCGTAATAAAGTAGCGTTTCATTCTGGCTCTGGAAGATGCATGCTGGTCTTTTTTTATGATTCTCCGCATGGATTTCTCCGAAATATTGGCTTCCTTTGCAAGTTTTCTTTGCAAGGGTTGCGAGCAATTTTTGCACGATTTGATCACGTTCGGCGTGCGTATAAAACGCGGACGTCCGCTTCCCGGCTTTCGCTGCTTAGGACCATCCTGCAGGGAGTTTTTTATGCCGTATACTGTTGCCAAATGGCAGCCTACCACCTTGGCAATCTCTTTCGGCTTCTTCTGGGTGAGCAACAAACTGGTGATCACTTCTTTCGCGTACATTTTGACGAATTTGCAATAAAACAAATAGAATGTTTAGATGCACCACTTGAAAGTAAACATAAACAAATACACTTTCGACAGAAATTAGTCACTAGCTACACGAATTAACCCAATACTCAAGTTTGAACCTTTTCGCATTATTTTCTGCCGCACCCTGTAAGGTTTACACAGTAAAAGTAACAGCTCCCATTAGTTTGGAGCTGTCACTTTTACTTTCTGAAAAATAACCACTCGATTATTCCGTAACTGAAGGTGACATTTCGTTCCATGCAGATCAATTGTCAAAATTCCGTTTGGTAATATTGAACAAAATTTCGTAACCTCTCTACTTTTGAAGTCGATATTGGCCTAATTAAGTGAAATGTTACAAAGAAAAAAAATGAATTTTAACAGACGCTTATAAAGTCCCTTCGTTCAATCGTAAGCCAAAGCAAGCGTGAAAAACGAAATTGTTAGCAATCTTTCATGCAACAGATCTAATTTCAGCAATATCTGGCTTGAATATACATGAAATGTCCCATGAATTTATTTCAAATCTTACATTCCCGTTATGTGCATTCAATAACGCAGAAAATTAAATATTTCTTTTAAACTGTGTAGGAAAGAACTTTTTAACGCCGATACAATCTGTTGAAACGTTTGTAATAAAGTGATACATCACTGACAAGGGCTTATATAGAATAAATACAGTATCCAGATTAAAATACGGTCCGATTTAATATCCAAATTTCGTAGTGCGGCGGACCATGGAAACCCTAAGTAGGTATAGTATCCAAGCGTAATTTGTCTTTATATCTTTCTGTTGGTATCGTTGCAGGTCACCAATGAGCCCAGATACACAATTTCCAGAGCCAAAACCTGAGACAGAAGAAAATACTATACCGGCAGTTCCAAAAGCTCTTTTTTTTAAAAAAAAACCCACAACAATGCCAACCGGCTCAGGGTTGTTATTGAGCATGCTGATAGCCCCTTGGAGTTTTGAAAAACGGTGGACGGACGGTGTGTCATGCAAATCGAGTGAGGAGCTTCAGGAGCGCCACATCCAAGGCACGGTGAAGCGTGGAAGAGGAAATGTGATGGTCTGGGGGTGTGTTTTTTTTTTGTGGAGTGGGTATCCTCGTGAATATTGCAGGGAATATTGACGGGATAATGACGGCAGATTCCTACATCAACACCCTGCGAGAAAATCTGGTGGTTTCGCTGACGGGTTTCCAGACGGGTCTTGAAGAGAAGTTCGTATTTCAGCAGGGTAACGACCCGAAGCATGCTGCCAAGAAGACCAAGTCTTTCTTCCGGTCTTGTCGAATCAAACCGCTGGAATGGCCTCCACAAAGTCCGGACCTCAACCCCATCGACAATATGTGGGCGATTCTAGATGCCAAGGTTGTTACCAATAAATTCGACTATTTTGAAGCCCTGAAACTCACTTGAGAAGAGCTTGATCTACAGCACTTAAGGAACCTGGTGGAGAGCATGCCAAAGCCCCTGCAGCTGGTCCTGAAAGCCATAGGAGGACACATAAATTATTAAAATGCTTTTCTTTTACTTAAATTTATCTCATTTTTGTCACTGTTTCAACACGAATTGGTATTTTTTTCTTCAAGTCGAACTCTTTTTTTTAGAATTATTCCATAAGTGAACTTTTAAAAAATATGATAAATAAGATATCAAAAAAGCCTACAGTGAGTTTACTTTAATTTGAACCAAATAAATTAGAGAAATTCAAAAAATTATGAGATAGGCACTTTATTTTGCCTATCATTGTAGATAGAAGATAATATGAGAGAGAGAAGCTTATCTGTAATATAGGCCTACAGTGTTTAATAAATGGATAAAAATAGAAGTATAGCGTTGTAATAGCGAATGCGATAAGTTCTTGATGGTACCACAGACAAACAGTTTGGTTTAGATTAATAATTAACGAAAGAGGTGACGTTGGGGAGTTTTCATATCATTCGGGTCCGTTTTCTAGTAGTTTCGTGCATTTCACAGGAGAGGTGGCTTCAAATCCAATAAAGACACACTCTCTAATCTTCCACAAACAGATCAAAATTTACCCGTTTAGTCCAGCAGTGATGGTCGATAGTTCGAGCGGTCTACTCATCGGTCTTCTTTTTGTGCCTGGTAATCGACCGAGTTGATTTGAAAGGGACGTATTCTTGTTAAAACCAAGTGCCAGCCGATGTTCAGACATGTCTTGCACTATAGGAACCCAAACCCCTTTCCCTTGAGAGGTCTCAGGCCGGGCAACCCTGCAAACAGGTGGATGGTCTGCCAACGGAGTGGCGCAAAACCAACTGCTGTCATTTCCGGAGAGCACATAAGGTTGAACGGTTGCATTTAGCGATTGAGATCAAATCCAGGCAAACCAAAATAGAAGCTGTTAGTGGACATTTGTATTACCAGATAGTGTATTTATTATATCTGGTGTGTGTCATGGGACATTTAGGTGTGAAGTAGCTCTAACGTTTGGTAGATAGTTCCACTTTGTATCCCATAATCATGATTTACTACATGATTATTAAAAAACTTCATTGAGTACAAATTTTGTTAATTTGAACATCAATCCGGACCGTTTCTACGTACATTTGTATACTCTTACCGTTCATATTTATGAAAATCCGGCCTACAGTTACAAGAATTGGGAATTCGATCGACCACCGGAAAATTGACATTGAAGATCATCACATTTCTAAATACCCATTTGACTTCGGCAGTGAAATCCTTTACATGATATCAAAAAATCAACAAAAGGAAAACAAAACAATTATTTCAAATTAACACATCAAACAACAGAAAGCTGAAATAACCCGCCGCGCATCAATTTCCAGCGCAGTATACTACCCACTTGTGCGAATTATTATATTAGAATTCGTGTTTTCCAAGCTATGATAATAACAGATTTTCCCGCCATCAGCTTGTTGGAAAACCATTCAAATGGAACGTAGACTGTAATTCTTATTATAGCCGTGCATGCATAACAAACGCGTGGGCACGTGAGCGAAAGGTGATTGATCTAATTACTTGCATTGTGTTTTGGGTGTTATCGAAGCGTCTGACGAGCCGGAAGTTTATTAAAATCTTTCTTTTGTGCCCGTGCGTTATGAATAGGTATTGAGATCTTTCATGGTTTGTTTTGCGCTGTAAAACTGGATTTATCTATACATGAATATCTTCTACCAATTAATTTTTATTTCATAGTTGTTGTCTCTTTTACCCCACTGTGAATTTGAACCTTTATCGAGTAATAATAGGTTCACTTAACATCTTTTAAAGGATTTTTACGTGTTTTCGCGATAAAGGGTAAATTTCAAGCAAGAGACAACAAGTATAAAGTAGTGGTAACAGATACTCATTCATGGGTTAAGCTATTTTAGAGTGTTTGATGACATTGACATTTATTATTTCTTTAAATAGCATAACGTCACAATACTATAACATAGCCTGATACACAATATCTATCCATAATGCCCGATTCGTGGCTGCTCCTTTCCAATCCCTTGGGCACCTTGTACCCCCTAGGTGTTGCTCCACCTGGTCTGACCATCTTGCTCGTTGCACCCCACGTCATCTTGTACAGACCGGATTCCCGTCGAACCCCAGTTTTGCAGGATAGTTGCCTGGCATTATCGCAACATGTCCTGCCCAGCGTATCCTCCAGCTTTTACCACCTTATGAATACTGGGTTCTCCTGCGAGTTGCGCGAGCTCGTGGTTCATCCTTCGCCTCCATAGTCCATCCTCCTATACACCACCAAAGGTTCTTAACACCCGTCGCTTAAAAACTTCGTGTGCTCGCAGGTCCCCTTCAAGCATTGTCCACGTCTCATGCCCGTAGAGAACAACCGGTCTTATTAGCGTTTTATACAGGATGCACTTCGTACGGGAGCTAAGTCTGTTTGACCGTAGTTGCTTGTGGAGCCCATAGTAGGCACGACTTCCAATGATAATCCACCTCCGGATCTCACGGCTGTTATCGTTGTCCGCAGTAACCAGTGAGCCGAGATAGACAAATTCATCGACTACCTCGAACTCATCGCTGTCGATCGTTAAAATGCTGCCCAGTCGGGTCCTGTCGCGCTCGGTTCGGCCTGCCAGCATGTACTTCGTTTTGGACGTATGTACCTTCAACTCAATCTTCTCTGCTTCGCGCTTTAGTCTGTCCTTAACTTCACATATCGTCGGGGGTGGCACATCTCCGTCACTTACTGCATCGACTACGTGTTTTCCATCGCTGTCTTGGTCCTTTTCCTGTACTCCATTCAGATGTTCATCGAAGTGCTGCTTCCACCTTTCGGTCACCTCACGATCTTCCGTCAGGATTCTCCCATCTCTATCCTGACACATTTCGGTTCGCGGCACGAAGCCTCTGCGGGAGCTTCTGGTAGAACTTTCGCGTTTGTTGTGAGCGGTGCAGCTGTTCTAGTTCCTCAGACTCCTCCTCCTCCTGGCGGCGCTTTTTCTCCCGGTAGAGTTTGGTCTGCTGTCGCCGCTTCTGTCTGTATCGTTCCACATAGACGAAATACGCGTATCTGTCAAGATAATAAAGGTAGCTGGAATTAAATGGAAGATAAAAGTTTTTATTCTAATTTCTAGTTATGACGGGTAGCTTGACGCAGCATAAGTGCCCGCGTTGCGTTCTTCTCATTCAACACCTGCTGACATTTCTCGTCGAACCACTGTCGGCTTCGTTCCACATAACCTGTTGTGACCTCCGAAAAATAGCGTTCTTCCCAAATTTCGACGCCTAGCACAATTCTAGGGGACAAAATTGCGCTATCCCTTTACCTGCCGAGCGGGTTGCCTTCCTTGTTTTCAAAGTGGTTTGAAAGCTTCTTTCGTCGAACAGTTCATAAATTGCACACGATCCGTCGCTTTATTACACGATTTTACGTACGGTAAACTTAGGCACTTTATTACTCGATACACATTTTTACACTAGACAAACATTTTATTGGATGATTAACACTACATTTATTACACTAACTACTTCTATTTACTATTCTTTTGGTGACCGGCCGCGCGCCAAGATGTCTGGCTGTTCGAACTGATATTCAAAGGTATAAAGGTTTTCTAACATGGGCGACCGCGCCTTTTTATAATGCAAGAATCTACGATGATTTCCGAGTGAACGGTCATTTCGTATGTGCTCGACACAATCGGAACTTTCCGTAAAAGCTTTCGTAGAATGTTGCGTGCAATATTACTACGCTTACCCTACTGCGCCTACCATAGCCCTTTTCGTACCGTGAATCAACATAGCCGGCCACCTAAATTTGACAGCTCAAATTTACAAAATCAAAACAAAGATGATGTGTACGCGGAACGAGCCAAGCAACATAGGAATGCAATTTTTTACCTTATTTACTAATTAATTCGTTACCATTTTAGCTGCTTGCGTTCCTGGAGTGTCGGTTGGTTCGGTTGGCTGCTGGTCGTAAGGAAGTGGGAATATCCTCGAGGTAGGTCGTTTGTAGGCTCCACTGGCTGTTCTTAAAGTGGCAACTCGTACCACTCCGTCTGCTCCGGGATGAACTTCTTCGATGCGTGCGAGGGGCCAAGAGGTCGATGGTTTTCCGTCCTCCTGGACCAATACGATTTGTCCTACGTTGATGTCCGTCGGGAAGGAAGATTTCTCGCGTTGGTGGTTCAACTCCGTGAGGTACTCTTTCCTCCACCGTTCCCAATGCGGTTGGATCAGCTTCTGCAGTTGCTGGTAGTGATCGAGCCGGTTGGTTGGAATGTTGGTGTAGTCCGGCTCCGGAAGGCTGATGAGTGGTGTACCGATGAGGAAATGCCCGGGAGTGAGGACATCTAGCTCCTTTGGATCGGTCGACAGTGACGTCAGAGGCCGGCTGTTCATGTTAGCCTCGATCTGGGAGAGCATCGTCGCGTAATCCTCGAAGGAAAGTTGGGTGCTGCCGAGCGTTTTCACCAGCGATGTTTGTGCCGTTTTCACAGCCGCTTCCCATAGGCCGCCGAAGGATGGTGCTCGTGAAGGAATGAAGTGCCACTGGATGCGATGCAAGCTGCATTCGTTGACGATTGCTTCCCGGGTGCGTTTGTTTTCTAAGAGGCAGTACAGTTCGGTGAGTGTGTTGTTTGCCCCTTGGACATTCGTCCCGTTGTCCGAGTGAATCTCTGCTGGCATACCGTGGTGGGCGACGAAACGACGTAGAGCTGCGATGAAGGCATCCGTAGACAGATCGCAGCCCAGCTCGAGATGTACCGCTTTGGATGCAAAGCAAACAAACACGGCGATGTATGCCTTTCGTGATGCTGCTCTCCGAGGTGCTGGTTTTGTGTAGACAGGTCCGCAGTAGTCTACCCCGACGACGGTGAATGCTCTGCTAGGTGCAGTGCGAGGTTTTGGAAGTCGGCCCACGGGCTGCGTGACAGGGACAGGGTTGAGGCGAAAGCATTGCGGGCACATGCGACACACAAGGTTGGCAACGCTTTTTCCGTTCACTGGCCAGAATTCTTGCCTCATCGTGGCTAAAGTCATGCGGGGCCCAGAGTGCATGCAGAGTTTGTGGTAGTGTTTTGTGATGAGGCGTGTGAGTGGATGCATTTTTGGTAGTATCATAGGGTGCTTGGTTTGATAGTTCTCTGCGGAGTGTTCGAGTCTGCCGCCGAGTCGAATGATGCCTTTTTCGTCAAGGAAGGGACCAAGTAACCTCAACGACGATTTGTTAGGGACGGATCGAGTTTGAGTCAGCTCCTTCAACTCTTCGGCGAACATCTCCTGTTGTGCAATCTTCGCGAGAGTTATCTTGGCGTGTTCTAACTCCCCTACCGTGGCGAATAGGTGAGGATAGGGGTTAGATTTGTGACGACAGCTGTTTCCAAAGCGAAGAACTAAAGCGGTGATCCGGACCAAGCGCCAAAAAGAGGAATACCGGTGAAAAAGGAAGCAATATTCCGGTGGTTGCTGTATCACAAGTACAGTTTTTCGCCGCTCCAATAGGTCTTCCGGTGGGGTTCCTGTTGGGTGTTTAGGCCAGTCTTCTTCGTTTTTCGATAGCCAGGATGGACCACAGCGCCAGTTGGGATTTGCGATGAATTCTTGTAGTAGCATCCCACGTGAAATGTAGTCCACCGGATTGTCCGTTCCCTTCACGTGGTTCCATCTGTGTCCATGTGTAAGTTGTTGGATTTCAGACGTCCGGTTTCCAACGAATGTCTGCCAAGTATTGGGGGGTGCCTGGATCCAGTGAAGTGCAACCGTTGAGTCCGACCAGAACCAGCAAGGAATACCCTCCATCCACAGCGCTGCCGAAACCTTCCAGAAGTGCAGCACAGAGCTCAAGCCGCGGCAGACTAAGCCGTTTGAGTGGGGCAACCCGTGATTTTGCAGCGACGAACTCGATTTTGACTTGTCCCTCCCTGCCGGTTGAACGAGCGTAGATGCAGGCACCATACCCAACTTCGGATGCATCGGCGAAGACGTGGAACTGTGTGGAGATCGCATCAACCAGAAAGACGAACCGAGAAACCGTGTAGCCTTGTAGAAGTGGCAACTGTGCCGTAAATTCCTTCCATTTGCCAGCGATGTCCTCCGATACTGGATCATCCCAATCGAAAGCACCAAGCCAAAGATGCTGCATTTTGATTTTTGACCATGCTACGACCGGTGAAACCAAACCGAGTGGGTCGTAGAGCTTCGCAATCGCCGAAAAGATCTTCCGTTTCTTTCAACTGCCTTCGTTTGTAGCCGGTTGTACCTCGATGTAAAGCTGGTCTGGTCCTGTTTCCCACCCCACCCCTAGCGTTTTGATTTTCTGATCCGCCTCGAAGTGCAGCGTGGTTTCACCTCCAAGTGCTTCGTTGGGCAAGTTCTTCAGGAGTTCTGGGCTATTTGAACACCATTTCCGTAGGTCGAGACCTCCTTCTGCCAGTAGAGCTCGTACTTCCTTTTGCAGCTGTATGGCTTCTTCGACCGTGTCCGCTCCCGAGAGAAAATCATCCATGTAGAAGTCATCTTGCACGGCTTTAGCTGCAAGTTTGTACATCTGATTCAAATCCAGTGCTAATTGCTTCAACACCCGGGTGGCGAGAAATGACGATGGGGTCAAACCGTAGGTGACAGTCAGCAGCTCGTACACCTGGATTGGATCCGAGGGATCGAAGCGCCAGAGAATTCGTTGAAGCGAAGTGTCGTCTACGTGAACCAGAATCTGCCGATACATTTTCGCAACATCCGTGACCAAGGCGATGGCATGTTTCCGAAAGCGAAGCATCAAATCCAAAAGTACGTCCTGGATTGTGGGCCCAGTATGTAGAGCTTCATTGAGCGAATAGTTCGTGGACGTTTTCGCCGAGCCATCGAAGACCACCCGTACTTTGGTTGTAGTACTTGATTCCTTAAACACCGGATGGTGTGGAAGGTAGCAGACCGTTTTGCCTTCATTCAAACGAGAATCGTCAGCGTCGCCGATGCATTTCATGAGGCCTAGCTCGATGTACTCCTTCATGAAGTCCTCGTATTGCGATCGAAGATTGGAATCCCGCTCTAGCCATCTCTCTGTCTGCAGCCGTCTGCTTCGATTCACCAACCATGCTGGCGAAATTCATGTGCCTTGGGTATCGTACAATATACCTTCCAGTATCGTCGCGTGTGAAAGTGTTCACGAAGTGCGTCTCGCAATCTTCCTCCTCCTGTGAGCGTGGGGTTTTCGTAGGTAGTTCTTCCACCGTCCAGAATCTTTCGATTGCTCTTTCGAGTGGTTCCAGCTTCGCAACGTGACAGCTGACCCGTGGTGATTCCTCCATGCATTTGGTTTCGCCGGCCGCCACCCATCCGAAAACCGTATTGACAAATACTGGAAGCGTATTGTCGAGATTGCGAACCTGTAGCCAGCCACCATCGCGTACATGGAAGTCGTAGAAAAGCTGTGCACCCAAGACCAAATCGATCGGACCAGAGACGTTGAAGTCCGGATCGGCTAGAACCTTGTCGGACGGAAGTTTCCAATGCGCTATCGGTTGCGAGACAGATGGCTGGTCGTCGGTGACCTGCCCCAGAACCAAAAAATCCATTAACGTCGAGAAGTGCTGCACCCGAGAAGATATTGTGGTGGAAACTTCGTAAGCTGTGCGGCTTCGAGATCGTTCAATACCAGATATTTCCACCTTCCTGTCCCGCCGTGATAGTCCAAGTAGCTTGCAGAGATTTTCCGACATCAAATTGACTTGCGATCCAGAGTCCAAGAGAGCCCTTGCTTGGCGTGTCCTTCCCCATGCGTCCTTCACCTTCAGAAGTACCGTTAGCAAAAACGTGTGCGACCTAGTCTGCCCCACCGCCTCATTGGAAGAAATTGATGCCACCGAACTAGAAACCAATTCACCAGAGTTCGAAGCACCGCCGGTCGTTGATGGAGCAGAAGTATTCACGCTATCATTTGCTGCTAGAGTAGGGGTAGGAGTGGAGATAGAACCAGAACCAGGGAAACCAGGGTGCAGCAATGAATGATGCTTCTTCGAGCACGTTTTGCATCGAAATTTTGAAGGACAGTCTCGCGCTAAGTGATTCCGGCCCAGGCAGTTGCTGCAGAGACGCTTGGAGTTGGTAAGCTGCAGCCGTTTATCCACCGGAAGACTAGCGAAAGTTGGACACCGAGTAATCCAATGTTTTTCACTGCATGCGAAGCAGTTCGATGGTGTAATATCAGTCGCCGACTTGACCGAAACCTTGGTTGGACGAAATTTGTTACCACTTGACGAAGTTGCTGTTGAGAACATGTGCTGATCGACCGATACGGCATCCAACACCCGAGTTTGCCTTCTGAGGAATTCGACCAGCGATACAAACAACGGCTCCTTCTCTGGTGCGACATTTTCCTCCCACCGCTTCTGCATGACCTCGTCCAGCTTCGATACCATCAAAAGCACCAGCATCGCTCCCCAGCCGCTCGTCTTCTCTCCTAATTGGTCCAGGATCTTCGTGTTGCGCTTGAAGCAGTCGATGAGATCGTGTAGGCTGGCCGCTGATTCCTTCTTCATCCTGGGGTACTCGAACAAGGCGTTCAAACGGCGTTTCTTGAGGAGATATTTATTGGAGAACCTTTCGCCCAAACCATCCCAAGCAACCCTATAATTTGCCTCACTCATCGCAAACGAATCGATCAACTTAAGAGCATCGCCCTTCAGAGAAGCACGCAAGTAGTGGAACTTCTGAATGTCGGTTAGTTCTGCCGAGGAGTCGATCAAAGCCACGTAAGTATCGTGAAACGGAAGCCAATTTTGATAATTGCCGTCAAACTCTGGCAGGCTAATTTGAGGAAGTCGTACGGAAGCATGTACGTTTGGAACGTGACTTGTGTGTGCAGTTGTGGTGTTAGGTGTCGCATGCCGTTGGGGTAACTTTTTCGCCAACCCTGCCCTTACCTCAAAATATTTCTCCTCGAAGTCAATCCTCAGCTGCTCGTACTCCGCCACGTTCTCTTCGTTGTCATCGCGGCCTTCGATGTCACTCTGGAGTTCCTCGAATTCCTGGTATTTTATGCTCATCGAACTCTTTGGTGTTTTTCAGGAAGTGTTCGACCCGATCCACGAAATTGATAACGTTGTTCCTGCTGCGCACCAGGCCCTTGTATTTGCGTGCCGTTGACATGTTCGTTGCACAAGACGAGATTCACGAATAACAGCCAAGCACTGTGGAAGAGCAACCAGCAAAGCACCTTCGAGGGAAAAGATAGCGTTTGATGGACAGGAACTCGTATGGACAGGGAGCCTGTCAAACAGGCCTTGTATGAATAATCACTGTAGAGCAGCACCAGTCCACACCGTCGGTAAGAGCGCGATGCGATGTTCCTTGATCGTAGAATCGTCCACCGTCGTAAACGGTACGATACAATGACCTGGTGAGCCTGTCAATCAGGCCTTGAATCAAAATATCGTTGTCTCAGCTTCCCTCTCCTGTGTGAAGATTTGATCTTCGCACACCCCAGTGGTTCAGAACTCTCCACGTATGGTCGATAACGTCTTGCGTCCCCTAAGTTGGCCCTCAGAACGTCCTTCCGAGTCCACCCGTAGTCCGAATCGCGCGAAAAAGATGAAAGTATATCCGGCCACCAAGAACTCCGTCGAAGTAGGTAAACATGTAGGAACCAAGAAATGACCAGGTAGAGATGAAACCAGAAAAGTAAGTAGTTGGACAGGTCCTCACCTTGAAGGCCTGTTCAATAAGCCTTGTATAATTTTTCAATCTCTCCTCGATCCCAATTCCAAAAATCCGTTATGGCTGCACCCTAGCCCATGCGTGCGAAATCGTGATGGCAGCGCCCAGTGAATTCGCGTGTTCGACGGTCGTGATGGCGCCTCGTTCCTTTGTACCGAGCGAGAATGGCGCCAGTACAATTGTCCAATGACCCAATGGCGTCTCGGCGTCGGTTACGTACCAAAGAAACACTATCCTGGTCACGGCACCAATTTTGTGACCTCCGAAAAATAGCGTTCTTCCCAAATTTCGACGCCTAACACAATTCTAGGGGACAAAATTGCGCTATCCCTTTACCTGCCGAGCGGGTTGCCTTCCTTGTTTTCAAAGGGGTTTGAAGAAAGCTTCTTTCGTCGAACAGTTCATAAATTGCAAACGATCCGTCGCTTTATTACACGATTTTACGTACGGTAAACTTAGGCACTTTATTACTCGATACACATTTTTACACTAGAAAAACATTTTAGTGGATGATTAACACTACATTTATTACACTAACTACTTCTATTTACTATTCTTTTGGTGACCGGCCGCGCGCCAAGATGTCTGGCTATTCGAACTGATATTCAAAGGTATAAAGGTTTTCTAACATGGGCGACCGCGTCTTTTTATAATGCAAGAATCTACGATGATTTCCGAATGAACGGTCATTTCGTATGTGCTCGACACAATCGGAACTTTCCGTAAAAGATTTCGTAGAATGTTGCGTGCAATATTACTACGCCTACCCTACTGCGCCTACCATAGCCCTTTTCGTACCGTGAATCAACATAACCTAAGACGTTCTCCGCTACGCTGCTGATAGCCGTTTTCACGGTGTTCCAACAGTCCTCGAGGGGGGTTTCGTCGAGTTGGCCCTCTTCCGGCAGCGCAGTTTCGAGCGATTGTGCGTAGCTTGCGGCGACGTCAGGTTGCTTCAGTTGCGCGAGATAGTACTGTGGCGGGCACCGGTACCGAAAGTTGTTCACTACGGAGAGTTTTAGACGCATCTTAACCATCAGTAGGTAGTGGTCCGAGTCGATGTTGGCGCCTCGGTAGGTTCTGACGTCGGTGATGTCTGAGAAGTGCTGGCCATCTATCAAAACGTGGTCGATTTGTGATTCCGTTAGATTCGGTGACCTCCAAGTGTACCGATGTGGGAGGCTGTTTTGGAAGAAGGTACTACGTACGGCCATATTTTTGGAGGCGGTGAAGTCGATAAGTCGAAAGCCACTTTCGTTGGTGTGCCTCGAACTTTCCAATCACCGGTTTAAACTCCTCTTCCTGGCCAACCTGAGCGTTGAAATCCCCGATGATGATTTTTATATCATGGTTTGGGTAGCGGTCGTATTCACGCTGCAGCTGCGCGCAGAATTAATCTTTGTCGTCATCGGTACTTCCGAGGTGAGGGCTATGCACATTAATGATGCTGATGTTGAAGAACCGGCCCTTGATCCTCAACCTACACATTCGGGGGTTAATCGGCCACTATCCCATCACACGCTTCTGCATCTCACCCATCACGATGACAGCTGTTCCCAGCTCGTGTGTATTGCCGCAGCTCTGGTAGATCCATCCCGAAACGTACGCACCGTGGATCCTTTCCAGCACACCTCTTGCAGCGCTACGATGTCGAACTTGCGGTTCTTCAATTCGTCGGAAAGCACGCCAGTACTGCCATTGAGAGATCGGCAGTTCCACGTCCCGAGTTTCCAATAGTTAGTCCGTTATTAAAAAGTGGACTGGCACGCTTTTGTAAGGGCTGCTTTCGGATATTTGTGGGTTTTTGGAAGAAACTCAACAGATTCCAACAACTGCTCAATCCCCCCACATCCTAAACAGTCCCCGCCGCTCGTCCAGCGCTACTTATTCGTGTATTCAGTAGCTATCCATCATATCTGATGGAACCCCACCATCCGCGACCCGTGGACCCGCCGGGTAGCTTGCACCTCAGCCCCGTAGAGTCTTCACCTACTCTACGGTCTTCCCGGAATTGACATTTAGTAGACTCTTAATACCGCGTAGTAATATCGACTTCGATTATCAAAATGCTAAATCTTACCGATTGTCTGTTAGAGCACTCGCTTCGTATCCTATAATGACGTGACGGTGCGCCACATATGTAAGTGTTGAATGTTAGAATGTTAGGTAAATGCATTCATGCTAACCATACGTTCATCAAATTTATACTGAAATTCATGTGAACTAAAGAGAATCACTTAACGATCGCCCCCGGGTCTCACGGAAAACTAGTAGTAAAAAGATAAAAAAAAATATTGAAATATGCTATTATAGTGTTCAAAAACATATCCAAAAAGTAACTTATTAATAAATGTGAAGTGGCAAAACAAAATTCATATCTGCGTGTAACAGTCGTTA